>JANHZU010005317.1:55548-83136 GCA_032468055.1 Acrochordus granulatus | reverse complement strand
TGGGGTTTTCTTGGCAGGGATACTGGAGTGGGTTGCCATTTCCTTCTCCAGTGGAGTCCTGTAGCTCATTTTCCACTTGATGTCCAGGATCCCCAATAACATCTAGTTAGCCTGGGCGACAACTGAGCCAGTATGGATTTCTGAAATTTACTTCTCATATTTTTAGAGGTGGGAGTGATACAAGTGATAGCTCTCCTAATTTGAATATTAACTAAACAGTAGGAAAATGAAGAGAAATTCTGGTTAAAAACATATTCTTAGCTTCGATAACATGGTATTGTTTTGTTTTATTAAATTATGCACAAGCTACTTTCAGATTAATTTGGCTTTTTGGAATACAGCCCACTTTAAAGTAGACTGTTTCAGTTTGTAGTGAGAGTCAAAAATCCAAAATTTTGCAGTTCCCACTGGCTATCACGAAAAAAGCCACAAACCTCTATGGAACAGTGAGTAGAGAAAAGAAAAGCAGCAGTCTCAAACACACATTTTCCCCACTTAGCTGTCGGTCATGTAAAATTAGGCAACAGGGGTCTGTGGTCTACAAATAATCATTTGCCAGCCTCTGAACAAAGAGCTGAAACCAAGAACATCTTCTAAAAATCTGGTCAGAATATGAGCATTCTTTTATCAACTTGGAAGCTGTATCAAGTTTTGCCCAGCACACTAAGATCCACAAGTAGTTGCTCCAGGACTTTCAGAATTTTTTTAGAGGTGAAATGATGCCTTTGCGACCTTACCAAAACATGTTTTTGTTTCCATGTCTTCTTTTTGCTGGGTCTGGAAGATTTCTGACCACACTGGCATATTTCAGAACTGCAGTTGTCAACAATCTATTGCAAGACAGAAAATATATAAAAATTGTATTCTAACCCTTAACAGTGCTGATTGGATGCAAGAGACAAGACTGTTGTACCCACATCTGTGAAGTGACCCCCCATTATGGTTGCAATCTTTGCCTTTCTACCAACCATTCTAGTTGGCCATCTGTATCCTACATAGATTGATTGAGAAATGCACAAAGTCTCTATTTATCAAAAAATAATGGGAACATTTTTGTTGAAATCCAGTGTATTTACTAGTCATTCAACCTACATATATTTCTACCATTTCCCCTATATTGTGTACAATACATCTTTTCAAAATGTGAGCAAAAGAGAATGTCAAAATGCAACAAATATAATCATAAATGGAGCTACTGTGTTAAAGCAGAGCTGGTCCTGGGTTCAAGAAGCTGGCTTTCTAGAAAGCTCTCAGCACTTTCTTTCTCTAGCTTCTCAGCAATTTGTGGTGCTTGATTTTCTTCCTACCACCCTGGAATCCAGTTTTAAAAAAACAACCCTCTGCTTATATATAAAACCAAGGCCAGCTCTACTATTTGTAAAGAACAGCAGTCATAGATAGACAGTAAAACACAGATACAAGAAAACCTTTAAACAATACTAAATTATGAACTCCACAGAAGGAATCTCTTTTTATTCTTCAGAAAGATTCTAGCAGGCCATCATCTCATCTTCCTTCCTCCCCTGCTGATTTAGTAGCCTTAAGGTACATCACATTTTAAATGCAGGATATTTGCTTAAATAACCATTTCTCCCCTCTCTTTTTCATAATGGCCCAAGGCAACAGCTTAAGCACTTATATCACTTTTCTGTTCCTGAGTTGGTTCTCTTCTATCTGCTGTTTCCCTGGCAAGCCTTACTCTTTTCCTAGTCAGTCTACTGGGGACCTTCCTCACTGATGAAATCTACAAGCCTCTTGCTCACTGGATCATCTTATTCCTTTGAACCTCCAAGCATCGCCTCTTTGGTGTTATCTATAGGGAAAGGAACCCTAGTTGTGTAGAATACAGTGATCTCCGACCAGATTATATCTAATTTAATATCAAACCACTTCTAGTATGATATATATCGCCAGATACATCTTTCCTTTATTATAGTAGATAAGTACATTTTACAATTCATCATTGTTGATAAATAAAAGTAAGATATTTTTCAAACTCAGCCTCAGTTTCTAATGTCTGTAGGAACAAGTTGATGTTATTTTCTTGAAAATAAATATTTTCCCCTTGTCTTCTTCTGAGAATTTTTAACCTACCTGTCAAGTTTATAACCCTGGGATTTGGTGGTAATCTCCCATCCATGTACTAGCCAAATCAAGCCTGATTATTATTTTCAAATTCAGCCAAGTTCACTCATGTGCTGCTCCCAACCATAGGGCTGCCAAATTCCCAGTGAACCATGAAACTTGGTGGATAGCCTTGAATTCATGGCTAGTAAGTAAGATATTTCAAACTATCTTACTTCAAAAGTGTATAGGTTTTCAAGTAAGCATACTTGGTGGGATATATTTTTCATTTTAAATAAGGAAGGAAGCATATGACCGATGGAGCTGAACTTAACAATGAAGCCATTAAAGACAACATTTCTTAGAAAAGCCATTCTATCCAAACAAGGTTTCAAGGCATTTGAAAGACTAGAGAGAAGCAATTATAAATTATAGAATGGCACACGATGATGCAAATGAGGAACTAATTACAAAAAAAAATTGGGGTGGTTGCAGCATTGAGTCTGAAAACCAAAAGATATCTTCTGGTTCTATAGCCTCTGAAGAGTAGTGATTAATTCCACTTTTATATTTCCCTGAGGGAGACTTGTTCAGTGATCATATTGATCCCCTATTTGTTTGATCTCCTACTCACTTGGCAGATCAAGCAACTGAAATAGTTAGCAATGTAAAAACAAAGCCTCTCTCTCTAGCAAAATGAACATAAAGTGGCAATTCAAAATAAATAAATATTTCAGAGAATGGCCACAGGAGACTAATATAAACCATTTTCAGTTATCTAGTGAAAGTAACATAAAAAGGTAAAGGGTCTATTAGTGACATTATGATGGAAAATACCATTGAAATATAAGTGACATTAAATAGTTAAAATGATATTTCAGAGGAGTGCATGGAAAGAAAGCATGCCATGGCTGCTGACTATTATATTAACCCCTAGAAACATGTGAATGTTTCTTTTCTTAATGTAGTAACAAAAATATGCTACATGCCATATTCTACTAGAATGTACTGCACTTCTCCATCCCTCAAAATCCTCCGATCTGGAATTTGGTGGGCTGATCCTATGCCTCTCCCAATCCCATTTGAAGTTGCCTCATTGATTCAATCAGCTTTAACTCAAAATCACTGCGTTTAATGTTCCATCTGTGTTCAAGTGAAAAATCCTAACTGGTGCTGTTACTGGCACTGTTATACAGGTTTTCTCCTGGCACAAAATCTTTCATTAATATAGATTTTTTTTCTACCAATGAAGCATGGAGTGGTCCTATAAACTCCTTTAAGAGAAATTAAAATCATGATTCTACAAGTAAGTTAAGAAGACTGTGAAGTGACAGGGCAGAGACAGCCACACCTGGAACCAAACATTATTCCTCCTAATGTGAGGAGTTTTTTATTTACTATTTATTTCCAATTCTGGAAGGAAGGAAGGAAGGAAGGAAGGAAGGAAGGAAGGAAATAAAAAATATACTCTGATATGTTTACCTGTCTTTTTCAGTGCCATTCCTCTTTAAACCACAGGTTTTCCAAATCATAATGATATTTCCATTTGTTTTTCAAGACTCTCATATTGACTTGAATCAGTATCCTGCTTCTGCATTTAGAATTAAAGAGAAGAATGGTTCTATCCCAAAGTAGATATTTTTCATATAGTTGTAGGTGAAGTGGGTCTTTTTAACAGGATTAGTCTTATTTCACATTAACAGTTTATTTGTAATCCTCTTCTCTTTTCTTCTCTTCTTGCTATTTTATTCATAAATACTAAGGAGCTGTCTGTTCTTAAAAAATATACTGCCTTTAGTAATTAATGCTTTGTGAAGATTTCTTAGAAGTTTTTCTTTTAAATATATATTTAATGAAGATTTTACTTGGATACAGTGGGTAAATGCTTATTAATGTGATTTGCTGTACAAATGTATTCTTGGAGTTTCCTTATGCTCTGAAAATCATATGAATATGATTTTTAGTTGCATGGTGTTTGTCACCATCCTCAGAAAATGAGCCACCATCAAATATCTTATATCTCAGACCTCACATTGTTTGTTAAAAATTAGAAGATGAAGCACAGGACCTCTAAGGAATACACTTGGTTTTTTCAAAGAGATGAATTTTAATTGAAGATAGGTTTTTCCTACCTTTGTAAGATCTCAGTGCCTTCAGTTCCTTATTGAAGTTGAATATTATTGCAGATTATACTGTAAGATCTACAGCATTTGGTAAGTTCTACTTATCAAGTCCTGACTTGATCTCATGTCCCCCTAAATATGGCATAAAACATGCATTGGAATTCATCTTTATAAGTCATGACTTATAAAAAAAAATGAGCATCAATGACAATGGTAATATCTATTGATCATTTTCAAGAGCTGAGAATTAAATTGGGGTAAGAGTTGGAAAAGGTACATATGCAAAACATTAGTCCACTCTCAACAGTATCCAGTAAGTTTGACAAAAGTAGCCTCATGCCATGCACATTGTGATGCAAGCCCCCTCGCATCTTTGCACATGCGTCATGATATCACACATACATAAAAAATGGATGGAACTTGTAGTGTTTTTGTATAACAAAGACAACAAGAACTATTTCTATTCCACTACTACTAATAAAAAATCTGTTCTAAATTCAGTCTTTAAATTCATGCTTTGGTTTGTGAGACGTGTATAAATGTATATGTGTGTATACATACTGCATAAAATATAAGACTATTTTCATTAGTTCAAAATCCTAAATGTTTGTAATGGTTCTTCTGTGCTCATAGAAAAAATTAGAATTTGGAGCCAGCTCTTTAATTATACAAATCAAAAAGCTACAGATGAGTTTTTCCCAAAAGCTATTTTTGTTCTTCTCTGCTTTCAGATAACATTTTGAACAGGTCTTAAGACTTCCAAAACTTAAAACATCCGTATGTTAAAACTATCAGTAAAATATTTTATGGAGGACACAAGTAAAAAAAATAAATAACATAATATTAATACAACATTTATATCTATTTATTGACCTACACAATATGATTATCCTATGCCAGCCTTTAGCAAATGATGGTGTCCAGATGACTGCTTTATTCTCCAAATTAGTTTTAGTTCTATAAATTTAGAAGACTGGTTAAAGAAATCTTCCTTACCCTTTTTTACCTTCTTTTTAAAAGAATTTTGTCTATGTGAACTTTGTCTAATATTCACTATGTGAACATATTTATTAATTAAGTAGTTGTTGTCCCAGTATTTGAGCTCAACTGGCAAGGATGATTTTAAATTGATTTTTACTTAGTTTTTCATCAAAATGTAAGTGCTTCTACAAAAAACTGCATTTCTAATAAAGATGACAACCAATATAATCCATAAATACTCTTGTACTTGGATTATTTTACATTTTGATTGTTTGACTTCCTACAAGACTTAGATTAGCAAGCATAGAACTTTGAAAAATCCTGCTTAAAAGAAACAATTTGTTGGATAATTTATAAATATTTAATATCCACATTAAAATATTATTTATAATAACCATTACAATAGTCTTTCCTGATCACTTCTGAAAGAATGCAGGTAGGGTTTTTATTAAAATTATAAAAAGGTGATGTACAAGAAAAACAATTGTTAAACCCAGAAGAAATCTTATAAAAGGAGTGAAAACTTTTTATAACAGCTGAAGTTTTCTTACTGTCTTAACTTTGACTTTAGTATACAAGATTTGCAGTCCATTTATTCTGTTCATGTTTTAGGCCATATTGAGAATGGAGCAGAAAACTTCAGCATAGGATAAAAAGCTTCTTTAAAACAAAAATCTAAATGACTCACGCTTTGCCCTTGGTTTGGCAGCTCCTGCAAACTGGAATGAACATTACATAACATTAAATATTGCTCTTTGTTAGATAAAATTATTACAGTGCTATCATCCTTTCATGTCATATGCACACAGAATATTATTTTAGTCTGATATTTTCATAGAATTTTTGGACAGCTGGTTTCCTGTCTTGTTCCTGTCAATGTATGGATTAGTTAAATATGATAGATTCTATTAAAAAAGAAAGCATAATTTAAGTAACAGTGTCTGCAATATTTGCGAAACAGAGGATTCAATTAGTGATACTATTGAAAATCATTTTCCACTAGCTTTACATCAATCTGACTACTTTGTAGTAGGACAAATATGTTTGGTCCATAGATTCAGAATTACAGTTCATTTAAACTGAATCACCATGGATCACTGTGACTGGAAGAAAAGAAACTTTGTTTTTTGGTTTGAAGTTTTGTTCCTGGTTGTGTGATAATATCATGGTTCATAAAACTATTTTTTAAAAGATAGCTTAATTCATTATTTTTCAAACTTGGCAACTTTAAGATGTGTGGACTTCAACTCCCAAAATTCCCCAACCAGCATGCCAAAGTTCAAAAAATGCTGGTTTAACTTCTAACTACTAAGCTATCATCCTGGAATTACCCTGTTCACATATTCCTGGAAATATACAATCATATATATTGTATTGTCTACAATAAAGCTACTTTAAAGCACTACATTTAGTACAAGTAGTATTTTTAAGACACAAATCAGGAGGTAGGAAGAGAGAATGGCCAAAGCCTAGCATTCTTATATAGAACATGTATGCAAACTATTCTGAGATCAGAATGTTCCAAGCTCAAAAGTTTCCATTTTGATCTCACTAGATAACAATGTTCTGCTACCAGAACATTTTGAACTGACTGGAAGTGGTTCAGTTGTATCACATAATTAACCTGTTTCAAGACTGGATCACTTCCACAAAGGTCAGAAGGATTGGAACAAACTATTCCTGGACTAGAACATCTTGATCTCGAAAGACAGTTCACTTATTTGCATTTGGGGTTTGCCAATAAAATGTGTTACTGTCCAAAAAAAGGCCAGTCTGAAGCAGTTGTCACATTAAAATGCAAAGTCATAACTGATTGCTCTGGATTGTATAAAGGACTGCATACTTCTTACATGGAATGTTATGCATTGAACATGCCGGCTGGAAATTATTAACTATAACCAAGTAATTGATGAATTGACTGTGTGCAATTAATGTAATCAAAACTAAATGCCAGAAAATCTGAAAATGAAGTGGCATAGCATATATTTTGAGCCAATCATATGCTCTTAGCCAACCCACCTAACAGGAAAATAGGAGGTGGGAGCATTAGTTATGTTAATAACTAATTTGGATAAAAATATAACATAAATTTGGATGTTTTGGGTTCAGTGCAACAGGAGAAACACTTGGACCTAAGCAAGGATTTTTGTTATATTCCAAGCAACAGGCAAGTATGCACAATTGTAACTTTCAACCGGCCCATCTCTACAAAATTCAAATGTTTTCTAAACTAATTTTGCAATTCAAATTCAGGAACAAATGTCCATTAATAAGCCACACTGCCCAAGATTTGTTGGGGTTATCACTGAAAAAAAGAAGTTGCTTAATAAATGTGTATTTTGGGAAGTCTATATATTACTTCTCCTTTTTTTCTGATTATTGCTACTAATAAATGGTGTTGCAGAACAACTAATCATAACAAACAATTTTTGCCAGAATGTATCTTGTTGTATATTACTGATTTTACTCAACAACAAATTGGTTCCAGGATAATTATTATTTTTGTGAGATTTAGATTAAAGACATCTTGGTCTCTAAAATTTCTTGTATTAGTTAATTCTATATTTGATTAATTGCCTAGTAGTTTACAATGTTTAATGTTTTGTTCTTATTAATTCAGTTGCAACTCTTTTTGATCGCTATATTATTAATCCTTGGACAATATAATTACTTGTTGGTATGTCATTGATATTTTATAAGCAGCTTGTTTTAATGTAAATTAATAGCTTCTTATTAAATACTTGCATTGTTCCTTCCTTCCTTCCTTCCTTCCTTCCTTCCTTCCTTCCTTCCTTCCTTCCTTCCTTCCTTCCTTCCTTCCTTCCTCTCACAATAGTCAATTGTCTACATTTCATTTCATTGAAGTTTCATAAAAATCTGAATTATACTGCTTGAAAATTTCAACACCCTAAAATTATTTTTATTTGAAATAGCTAATTTCCATAAATTATTTTGTATTTTACATATTTTTATTTGTCATATAGTTAATGAATGTTTTTACTTAGATCTTTACCTCAATTTTTAAATGTGATATCCCTTTACATAAGATGTTTGGACTCGGAAAATACATAAAGTTCCATATGTTCATAAAAGCCAGCAAGTCAGCTGAATGAGACAAGTTCTTTGATTTTCTAAATGTCGTGGAACAATAATATATATTGCTAGCTGTGAACTGGGAATGTGAGCCTCAAATGTTGTATCATCAAACTTGAAGACCAAGTTTAAGATAAAGAGATGTAGGCTGTAATACTTGGAATCTCATTCCCAATTATGACAATAAGCAGATGCTCGAAAATAGCCTCATTTGTAGCTAGCAGTAATTCTCACTCTGCCTTCTTCAAGTACAAATTACCTAGAAAATGTCCGGGCTAATGGTTGTTCACTTTCTCCAGAAAAATAGCCTGATGTCTAAATTATTTACTGCAGACTTTTTCTCTGCAATTGAATTTATGGGACAAAGGTGGGGGAGGGAGGCAATTTGAACTCCTCAGTTTACAACCCAGTGCTTATAAAAACAAGCTACCTACATAAGCAGTATATTTGACTGTAAAGTTATATTCATTTTTGAAGAGTTAATCAATTCTTATCCTTTTTCTGTGGACTTGTGCCTCTGCTCTAATAATTTTTTCTTTGGGAAAAACTAATGCATAATTATATGAATATGTAACTGTAAGATAATAAAATCAGGTTCTATTTCTTCCCCTGCCAAAAAAATATATTTTAATCCACATGAAGTTCTTCAGGAAAAAAAACTCTGAAGTGAATTTTTAAAACATTGCAATGCTAGAACATGTGTGAGGCATAAATACATCCTCAGGAATATTCATTGCTTTCTATGGAATAGACAGGCCTTAGAATGAATACCAGTTGTTAGCTAATAGGGGACACCTATGACTTTTGTTCTTCAAGAAGCAAAATTTGCTTTTCACAGGCCTCAATTATTTTCTTGCTTGCTTTTCAGCAACCTTACAGGGTTGGGTTTTTTTAAAAAAACACAAAGTGAGAGAGAGATTTATCCATTTTATTGATAGAAGATGATAGATGAGAGAAAGATGATAGGAAGGAAGGAAGGAAGGAAGGAAGGAAGGAAGGAAGGAAGGAAGGAAGGAAGGAAGGAAGGAAGGAAGGAAGGAAGTAAGGAAGGAAAATGGATACCTCAGTGATATGTATGTTAACAGACATTCTGATTGTGGATTAAATTCAAAGGCAATTTATAAATCAAAGCACCAATAGAGCTGTTAAAAGAAAGTTAACATTAAAGTTAATATTGCAAATATTCACCTTTCTCTATTTCTGGGCCAGATATCACTTCACACCTAGACAAGAATAGAGGTAGCCAAGATTTGGCTATGAATCTCCAAACAGAATTTGAGCATGGTGTTTCATTTCACATGTTTGGCTTCACACTGTAGTAATAGATTGAGCTGCCAACATTTTTCCATCTATGGTGTGCAAAATAATTCTGTACTGGAGGAAAATTCTGGCAGGCAAAATCAGTGGGGAAATATGTGTCATTATATCTGAATTTTCCCCCCTAAATGTGTATGTAGTTACTAAAGATAAAAATATATGTTTAGTGAAATCTGAAGCTAACAATTTAGGAATGAAGAATTGGGTGGAAGTACATGAATTAGAAATTATCTTGCACATAGTTCTGATGAGACTATATTAGAAAGGCAGTTACAGGGTGTCTGTTCAAATTTTATGAACAAGAGAATGTGAAGTTAGAATCAAGAGCAAGAAAAAAAACTGCATTGTTTATGCCCATGATTTTTTAGCATTCCAAAACACTTGTTAGTTCCTTTTCAGAGCTTAAAAGTCTGTGTTTTTTTAACACACTTACAAAATTATTCTTTGCCTATTTTGCAGATCTTTGTATTCTGACTTTGTGGCACTCCTCCCTCCTTTGAGAAACCAGTGGCAATGCAAACACTGCCTGGTGATACTGTGACCAAAAAAAAATCAATTTGTAATCTGATTTGAGGTTTTTGATTTCCTCTGATGAGTCTAAATTTCATTAAAAGCAACCTTATTCAAACATAAAAGAAATCCTTGAAGGGTAAAACAGGGAATTGTCTCAAAGAATCTCAATCCTTTTGTGCTATTTATTCATTGCATTAATTGTGAGGTACAACAAGTGGTGTCAGTTGGCAGTTGCACCGTTATCAAGCCAGTGATCAGCCAGAGGGAGGGAGCAAAATGCACAGGGGCTCGCATTCAAAAATCATTCTTTGGCATATTGACACTTTAGTTATCAACAGCCCTTATTATCTGCTCAGAGCTAGATCACAGCTTGCTGGTGACATAATAAGCTACAAATCACTGCGGTGCTTTCTTTCTGCTTTCACTTAATTGTATGTATTCTCTAAGAAAAAAAATGATCATTGGGGCTTCTTGTCTTGATGAGAAATTGACATTTTGTGACTGATTATTTGGGAGCACTATGTGAGTTAGATAAGACTTATAGTTGTTTTAAAGGAGACCAGCCATTCTTCCAGGGGCCTCTTTATTGCTCTACTTGACCCATTTGATGAGTATGGATTTCATGAGGTCTTTCTCAGCATGTGAACTATAAAAGGTTTGGAATGACACCACCCCTTATAGACAAAAGATAACCTTGCCCTTTGAATATATTGATTCTTTATTAACTAGGCTGTTTAATGCAATGAAATGAGGCATTAGATTGAAGTCCATTTCAAGTACTCTGAATAATCTTTAAAAGCTTGGAAGACTTTAAAAGGCTGCTTGACAGTAATTGGCGTACATTTTAGTGTCTCCATTTCTTAGTTTTTATTAGAAATATAAAGAAGAAGAAAAATCTTAAAGCCTCTCTAAATTGATTTAACACTTTAAAATAACTTCCCATCAGTTATCATTATGTAATACTTAGGGAAAATTCATGCATTTTTGTCTGACTGGGAGACAGCATATAGTAAATGTTCTGTCATTTAAGATCTTGACATTTATATATAGATCTGAATTGATTTATTTTCTCTTATTTTTTCTGCCATGATTATAAATTATAATCCAATTAGCCATTATGTCAAATTGTTCATCTCTGGAGGCACAACCAAACAGAATAATCTCAATACTTACACACCATACAGTACAGTACATTATCATTCCACTGAGTATATCCTTAAATAAGTAGAATTGAAGTTGGTGAAGCTGAAGAAGTTGGTTTGAATGTAGACTGTCTTTGGAAAAGCAGACCCACTGAAATCAACAATTAGTCATGGCTACTTCATATTCCACTGTCTTACTCTAAGATCAACTAAATCTAAATTTTTATAGTCTTACTCTAAGATCAATATATTGTCCCCTAGAAAAACATTCTATACATGTTCTTGCAACTTGAAATACTGATACACAGGAAAATATCATTCTTTATTTTGTTCAGGCCAAAGAGAGATCTGGGAATTATGGGATTTATCATAATAGATAGTTATTCTGCTGGTTTGGCATTGTAGGGGAACTCCAGATTGTGTGTCTTCCCACACAGTACCATGTTAGGGAAGGAGGAAACAGGGAAATACAGTTAATTCAGTACAGCTAATAAAAGGGTCTCATCACCCTTATTTTCTAGCTCAATAAATTTTCCAAGACTTAATCAAGACTCAGATTTAGCCAATGCTTTTGCATAGAAAATGGAACACCTGAGTTTTGCCACTCTGTTCCAGTTTCCAAGTTGCATTCAACACAAGTATTTGCAAAATAAACTATTCCTGTACATGGAACCCATATATGTGAAGGCCCCCTATTGCAAATATTTACATAGACTCTGCAGAAATGATGTCTTTAGCAAGGTCACTAGACTGACTTGGAGAGACAAGTGGGCTCACAGGTGCTGGGATTGCAGCTCATTTGATTATGACTAGAATCTCATCTTGAAAGCATAGATATTCAGTAATTCCACACATCATGAATAAACTGGGACAGTGACATCATGATGGAAATTATGGACATAATTTGCATGATAATATCATGATTCATATGATATTTGCTTGACTGCACGCATCAGTCCATGGATGTCCATGAATAAAATCTAACAAGCACAAAATAATGCATAGCTGGCTGAGGAATTCTGGGAGCTGAAGTCCACGCATCTTAAAGTTGTCAAGTTTGGACACCCCTGGTCTATTGGGATCAACTCTGGATCTTAAAAATCCTGACCATTAGATGGCAACATGTAGGTATCTCTTTGCTACCAGCTGGTGGACTACTGAATTACTGCAACCCACATCTTGTAATCCTATCATTGGCACTGTATCCACAACAGGCTTAAAGAAGTTAAAGGAGAGAGAGATTTAAGAATGTCTCAGATTAATTAACCACTTGAGAGTCCACTTTGACTTACAATAGACCCAATCACATACAAGAGTAAATTAACTCTTCCTAAATGGTTATATTGTGGGTATAACTAAACCCAGACAATTAACCTATTTGGGCAAAAGAGAAAGAGAAAATAGCATCCGGAAAATCAAGCCCCTCTTAATGAGAATGTCTTCTGTCTTTTAGTGCCCATTCTAAATAGGATTCAACTGCTGTGGCCAAGCCTTCTGCCTATCTTGCTGGGGAGGATGTATGTGGGTGTCAGTATATGAATCCAGGGGTGCAATTCTGTTGCAATGGCTCATGGGACACAAGGCCTTTTTTGAAATAAATGAAGAGGACCTTGTACAAAGATCTTGAGGTTTACTTTTATTTCCCTCTTAGTGTGATTGTATGCTTCCAGAATTACTGTTAAGGGGATGTGGCCCCATTACTGGTTGCACATTTTGTTCTTCTGAGTGGCTGAGTGACATTTTATTCTGCTCCTTAGCCTGATCCTCACTTTGAAAGTACCTCAGCCCACATTCAGCTGGGAGTTGAAATTTTTCCAAATTTTGTACTGTGTATCTCCCAAATAGGGCACATAGTGCCACGAGCAGTTAAAACGCCGGTCTTGTCGGCCAGAAGGTCGGCAGCTCGAGTTCAGGATCCAAGAGCTGCTGCATAACAGGGTCAGCTTCCGTTATTCACCCCAGCTCTTGCCAACCTAGTAGTGTGAAAGCATGTAAGAATGCAAGCAGAGCAACAGGTACCACTTCCAGTGGGCAAGGTAACAGCATCCATGTGCGTCAGCATATAGTCAGGCTGGCCACATGACCACGGAAGCATCTTCAGACAAATGCTGGATCTTCAGCGAGGAAACAGAGATGAGCACCGTCCCCTAAGTCAGCCATGACTGGCAGGGGAAACATTTGACATTACCTTTTTATTCCCCAAAATTCTCCCATGACTGAACATGGAGAAAACATAAAAAAAATAGTTACATCTTTTTTCTATGTTCATCAAAATGGATTGATATCTGCAGAAAAGCTAGAATATTAAATGTGAAAGACAGCAAGCAAAATATTCAACAAGCCAAATTTTACTGACAAAGTTTTATTTTTTTTTTAAACCCAAATTTCATTGAAATTATTTCAGGGTCTTTCAAATTATTTCTGTGAAGTGTTTTCAAAAGAGTGCTACTTACAATTTGTTTATATTGGGAAATAATATTATTAAATATGCAGCAAAAATGAATCCAATTGTGAGATAGAGTTGTGGCAAATTTAAGACCCAATGGGGCTTTAAAAAAGGGAAACTATGCTGCAAGGAAATGAGTAACCTGTTGAGGGCTGAGGATGGAACAAATTTGAGAGAAAACCTCAGAAACTTTCTTCAAAAAAAAGCCTTATGTCAATCACTATAGATAGGACATTTGTGAATAGGAGGTGGGTAATAAAGAGGGGAACAAAATCTTATGTGGATTCTCTGTGATGTTCTCTCCATCCACTCCCCAAGACCTTGGACAGTAGTAAGTTCTTTGACTGCAAGGCTTGGTCAGATTTGAGGGCAGATCTGCCAGTTGTGCACAGCATTTCCCCTCCTTTCCACCAAAGCATTTTATAAGAGCAAAGGCCACATGGGCATTTGGTTTTGTTTCAAAATATTGTTGATACCTGAGAGAGACTGTGTGTATGTGTGTGTTTACGTCAATCACACAAACATGTACACATATACACATGTGTATGTGTATACATACACTTCATTCAAAGAGAGAGAGGAGGTGACTCTCTGGGAACGAAAGAAATTGGAATCCAGTTTCCATCAGGCTTTCTCAGATCCTTTCAAGGCTTTGCCTTCACGCCAATCAGTGAACATCTCTCTGAAAAAGTTATCTGTCAACAGCTGAACATCGCGGTCTCTGGTCCACTGGCTGCGATATCATGGGGAGCCTGGGGGTGCGCTGAGAGCGTTTGCTGGGTCAGAGGAGACATGCTTCATCCGGCAGTCAGGTCCTTCAGCAAGGCAGATGAGCCTCCTCCATGGCACTGGACAGAAGGGGCTTTCGGGGACATCCTGCCTCTTGTTCTGGAGCATGGCCATGGCGAGTAGAGGACGGATGGCTTTATCTTCCAGCATTTTTGCTGTTCAAGGAAGCACTACCCACAGCAAAAATGCTTAAGCAAACTGCACGGCTTGTCCAGCTAGTTCAAACCATTTGTCTAGTCTGGCTTACGGTAGCTCTCAGGGCCTCAGGCAGACATCTTTACCTAATATTTTTTCACAGAAGTTACTAGTGATTGATCCAGGGAAGCTACTGAACTATTCCTTCTCTCCAGATTCTAAAGAGGTAGCTTCTTTATGCCTCCAAGTAGGATTTCTCAAATTTGCATTTGCAAAATGTCTTCATTTCTCCCCAGCTGATTCTGCTGAGCTTTCATGACTTGGGAACAATTTTTTCTTTCTTTTTTTGCTTGAATTTGCTAAAAGCCTGTGCATTTTAGAACATTATTTAAGTTATTTTAATATTAGTTGCTATTTTAATTCAGTTTATTGTAAATCACATGGGGCTCTCAAAATGCAGTCATAAATATTATAATTATTGCCAGAATATGGCAGATCTTATTGTAAAAGGATTTATATACCTTAGGCAATACATTAGTGAATATTCTTTCCCCATTTATTTTAATAGTAGAAATTTACTCTTTCTTTCATATTCTCCCTTATGAATTTCACAGAACCTGATTAAATGTCCAATAAAAGAAATGGAAGTAACCTCACTGATTTATTGGACAAGATCATTTTGTTATTTAGTCCTATAAATACTTGGTTTTGCTGCATCACAGATCATATCTAACATTTGTCTGTAACTATCAATATGCAGAACTACTCAAGAAGTTGTCATTTTTTCGAACCTCCTTACTATAATGTAATTGTTTTTGGAACACAAGATCAAGAGAAAATGTATATATACCCTTTTTCATACAGTATTAGCATAAATCCTACTGTTTTAAAAAGATTATAAAAACAGTTGAAAGGGACATAACCAACCTTTTGTAATATGGCCTATTTTTGTAAACTGTAACTCATACTGCAAAAAAGGTATTTTTGCCTTTTATGATATAGATATAAAAATTGTAAGGAAACTTTTAGAGCAAGATACTACTGACATAACTGGAAGTAACACAGAATTCTAACAAGAGAAATTGGATACATTTCTTCTACCAGCACATGCTTGCCCTGATATTCAGATCAGAAACTATTAGTTGCACCTCCAAAATATCAGATGCCATTGAAATACAGCATGAAGATGCCTCTGGACAGTCTTCTACCAAGATTATCATTCATATTTGATTTGTCTCAGCTTCCTTTTTTCATAGAGCAAGGAATGCACACATTCATACTTGTTAATCAATGAAAGCAACATTAAATCATGTAAACCATCATTGTGCAAAATAGTTATCACAAGGAAAGTATAGCAGCTTTCATGTCATCTGATATCAACTGAATCATAGCAATTTTCACTGAAAGGAGTGCATAGAAAGTACAGCATTAATACATTCAGTGATACATATCAATGTGTAAGCAAGTCCTTGGTTATACCCTGGGAATATTTTCTTAAAAACATGAAAATGAATTTAACACTTCCAATTGTTGCTCACTTCTATTTTCTGGTATTTTAATAATTAAACCTGAAAAATTAGCAGAAATGAAATTCACAGACAAGAAATACTTTAATTAAATATTGTGTAAAATGAACATTTTTATACAGTTAAATATCTGAAAAATGTACAGATAAAACAATCTTATTGTAGGGACTTTAACAGTAAAATCTATCATTTAGTGAAGTTTCCCATTTGGAGACAAGGAAATATGAATGTACTGACTAATTAATCTAAAACACAAAACAGATTATATTTATGAAGAAACGTTTTGATCATGTATGCATGACCTTTCTTTTTAAGATCAAAATCATACTTATACAAAATTAAACTGAGGCAATTCAATTTCAGTGTGACTTTTCAGCTTTTCCACTTAGCTAAGCCTTATCGACTATCACAGGAAAAAAATGCCTGGCATGTTTGACATTAGTGATATATTTATATCAGTTTTAAAACTTCTTATAAATATTTCCTGAAAATGTGCATTTCTGTATTAAAAATGGTCCCTCCTTTTTGCTTAGAAGTTTAATTCTGCTGCAGAATGCAAAAATGATTTTGCAGTGCTGCATTTGAAAGTATTTAGTGCAAGAAAGAAAGGGGGAAATAGTTATATAAGGATTGGCACTAACAGGCACAATATATTAAAGAGATCGTTTCAGTTTATAAATTACAGTAATTAATCATTACTGTACGTGTCTCTACAAAACAAAAATCTGAAAATAAAAAAGTTATAAAATCAGGTGTGATCCCAAATGCACACAAAGTCTTTCTCTTTGTCAAACAGTGCTAAATTACAGATTATGCAGAGTGCAGCAGAAAGCAGATACAAAAAGAAGTGACATAGCTGTTGACCAAGGATGCAGGTGACCCCGATTAGCTATGACATCTTAACTAGAAATTTTTAGGGGGTCAGGCCAAGCCTCGTCAAAATGAACAGAGGGCAGGTAGCTATAGTCAGATGAAAAGACTGCACCCCATGTTTGTGCTTTTATACAATATAAATTATCCAGATGAAGAAGTGATGTACTTGTTCTAAGCCCATGGATAATGGAATAAAAGTTGTTCAAAGACATCTAATTTTAAGGCATCCAAGGAAATTAGTGTGGCCAACTCCATATATAAAACATCAGAAATGAATTTTATTTTTACTTTTTTTTGAATTTAGGCTTCTTTTTTTTTCTCCCAGTAAACACAGTTCAGCTAGGTGGCAAAGTCATGGGTGACAACTTTTTTTTAAAGAAAATCAGAAATCAGAGAGAATGGAGAAAGAGAAAATGAAAATCCAAACACGAAAATCCTTCTGTTTCATGTGGCTGCATAGCATGCACGTATTCTACAAGTATTCATTACAGCCATGTGGCACAGTTTTGTTTTAACTATACAACAAACAACTTTATTTCAAAATTATTTGTTCAGATAACTTAAAAATAATATAAAAATAAACAATGTTTTTCCTCAAAATAACAGAAGGATGGAAAGTCAAACAAATACCAACTTTCTGAAATACAAATGAAATGAACACATTTTTTTAAACAAAAATATGTGAAGGCAGGTTCTTGGCTTAATGCTTTTCAAAGCATCACAATACCAGTCAAATGACAAAAAAACATACATACAGGAAAAATGGTGAAAATATACAAAATTTCAAAGATAAATACAATATTTATAATCAATATGTTACAAAATAAATTCCCTTGGTGATTGCAAGTGTTTATGTGAAAGGAAGTTGTAATGTAGGGCTATTTTATTCCTTATCTTAAAAGAAATAAAATTTGATCTTCTAAATGTTTAAGTGGATCTGAAAAAAATTCAAGACAAGTGTATAAATATTTAGCTACAACTTTGGCAAAATCACAAAAGTCTACAATTTTATAACCACATACAAAACACATTAGGGAATTAGGATCTAGAAGTCAAAAGGACAATTTTCTGGTACAAGAAACATAGACTTCACAGTAGCCTAAGAATGCAATAGTATACAGTGCTAGCAAAAGTTGAAAAAATGTTGCAGATCACACTTGCTTAACAGGAAGCTCTAGCAGTGGAAGTATATTTTTTAAACCAACAGACAGTAGCATTTTCCTCTGTCAGTGTGCTTGTTGAAGGCAAGAGAATTCAATATCAAAGTTACAATTTCTAACTACAATAAGTTACAAAGTTCCATTTCATTAAGATGAAGTTAAGCAATGATCAACACCCTCCCATCCTCCCATCTCCCAAAATTATCTGAAATCATATATTCATCCTTTCCCCCCGCCACCCCAGTTTTGATGGCTCATACCTCCTTGGCCCCCTTTTTTCACCACAAAAAATATTTCACATTATAGAGATACACAACCATTGTGAATCTAGTTATGGGTACAGAAAAATGTTTTGGAGGCATTTTTCATCAGTGTTTCATGATAATCAAAATGGTGCATCCACAAAGTTTTTCCCGACACATAGCAAGTACTAGACATAGCCAAGACGTAATCAGAAACTTTATACAAAATAGGTGTCGCTTTTTCCTTATTTTTCAGGACCAAGAAATGTGAAAATATGAGAGAAGTTCAGTCAATAAAATGGAATTGTTCATGAAGTTGATTGTTTGCATGTTGATTCTTAGTATTTTAAATAAACTTTTTTAAACAAAGTTTGTTTTTGTAGCATTTCAGTGTTTTGCTGATTGTATTTTGAAGATACTGGCTCCATCAGCATATCTTATATACTAAACTTTTCCCCCAGAAAGCTCATCTTCTGAACTTGGTGCTACAGTAGCTAAACAAAAAATGAATTTACATTGGTGGAACTACAAGCCCAGACATAGCTGAAAAAAAAGAGAAAAAGTAGTATTAATTTACTTGCATATGTAGTGGAACTTGCAAAGAACAATCAAACAAACTAAAGGTGGCCACACATAATTCTTTAGCAGCACCAATGTCTGAAAATCATTAGGAAGCATTCATCAAATCCATTTCCTAAAACAGTTGGATAATGATCCAGATGCCTTTAACCAGAGCTAAAAAAATATTGTTCTTGAAGCTTTGTAAGCAGTAAGGTTTATTAATAAAAGGTTATGCTGAATTAGGTGTCAAAGAATTCCACAAAGAGAACATATAAAGGAAATGCATTTGGAATTCAGTAGTGATAAATGCAGAAGTTTACTAGCGTGTTGGTCTTCATGGCTCAGATACTGCACGGAAAAATTATCTGGATAAACAAAAAAAAAAAAAAATAAACAAAAAGATCCTTTAATCTGGCAAGTCAGTAGCTATCAAACAATTTGGGGTGGGAGTGGGCATCTGATTTTTGTATCCAACAGGAAGATCCTTTCCTTTCTTTGATACATTTTATTTTTAAAATTGGATTTTTCTAGCAGAGGTTTTGTAACAATTTGGCTTTGCCATAAAAAGGACTCTGACATATGTTTATGTGCGCATATGTACCAAGCATCCTACCTCTCACATGTGTGATATTTTATGATATCTTAGCGTTTTGTTAATGGCAAACAGTGTCCCAGACTCCCTAGAGAAAGTCTATGCTGACAGCTAAGAAACAGCATGGTCATTTTTGGTAATGTCAGACAAGGCCAGCTCACTCACCAATCAAGAACCAGACACTTCTCAGGTTCCATAAATGAAAAACTGACTAACCTTATATAGTTTTTTGTCTTTTCAAGCATTCAGATCTAAATGGACAGCTTCAGTTTTGACATTCTGTTAATTAGCACTTTCTAATTGTATGCTGACTTTAGTAAGTCATTGACTTTCTGAGATCAAAGTCTACTACTGCTTTGGAATAAATTCTTCAGATTATAAGATAATAATTTTATAATAAAACAGATTATTTTGGAATAAATAATCATCAAAGACGTAAGTTGATCACAAGACTAAGTTGAAATCTCCTATTTGTTAGCTCATGTTAATTTTTAAAATGTGTAGAAGGCAATCCCAGTGCTCCTCTCTCTCTCAAAGCTCAGGATCAAGGAACCTTCAGCAATGCATGATCTCTGGCCCCAGGAACTGATACTACCTACTTTAAAGAAATGATAGCCATTAATGCAATTACTGAAACCCTGTAGAGTTACACCAAAGGGGACACAAGTTCGTGGATAGTTCCTTCTGCCTTATCCTAAGAACCGATCTGTAAGTTCAAATACTAGACAGCAATGCTAGGACTTTTACAGAATTTCTCTAAATTTAAAATGAATTCAGGATCCACCCATCTCATTCAGGATACTTAAAGCCTGGACCAGGCTTGTTAAGCAAAAAGATTTTAAAATTTGTCATTGTGTTCTAACAATTTCCTAACAGGTTCATAATTTGGATGCTTTTAACCTAATTGTATTTAAATGTTATCATTACATTGTTTTTCATTAATTTTTGTACAAGAAATATTAATACATTTTTATGTTGTAATGTGAACTTCAATTTCCCAATTCATTAATTTCAAAAAAATATCAATTTCAGATTTGCTGTTACATTTTTTTCTGAAATCTTTTATATACACATTTCTTACGAAATGCAATATTTTTGCGTGACTATCCATGTGCTTAAATAAGCAGCACAAAGAATCTGAGCTGTATGAAGTGTGGTTCAGTGTAATTTCACAGCAGCTCAACCGTTAAATTCAACATTTCTGAAGCTGCCAAAAATGTATTATTTTTTCCCTTTATGGATCATCTTTCCTTTCCTTTCCTCTTTCCCTTTCCATATGTTAGCAATTTCCTTGCCTAAGTTTTGCAAATGAGCAAGGTAGCCCATTTTATAAGAACTATGCACGGACAAGGAAGGGTCAGAGGCAAACAACACAGTTATTAGGTGCAGAGAATAAGAACAAGAGCAGCTTCAAGTCTGGCATCCACCAACATGCAGTATAAATTTCACTGGTTGCCAATTTATGAAAATGCATAGGCAACTTTCAGGTTTTGATTTACTGGTACCATACAGATTTTATTATGAGATTGGCAGCAGGGTAGGTATTAGATAGGGGTGGATTTACTTATGATGAATCAATTTAAAGGAAGAAAAATCTACTCAGTTATATCAGTTAATATGAAGGAAAGATTCCTTTAATTTAAGCTTTTCAAGTCAATGAGGCTACATGGGGAAGGGACAAGCTCTTTCTTGGTGGGCATGAGGATGAGCTAAGCTTTCTTTCTTTGAGTGCAGGACATGAAGTAAAAGGTAAATAAATTAAACTAAGCAGTTGTCTTAAGCTAAGGAAATTTGTTGAGAAATATTATGGTCAACAGAGGAAAGCTGCTCTTAGTTTTATAACAGTCATGCTGGGCAGAGTGAGCTGTTTTTAGGAGATTTGCCTAAAACCGTGGCTCTTTTAAACCTTGGGTCTTTATTCTGGGAACAAAGACAATGACCCTTGCATATATTGTATGTATGAATTCAGCACATACTCAGATACTCGTTACCTTGGAAAATTTGCTGTGAATTGATAGATTAAAGCCAGTTGAATTATAGGAAAATGAAGTAATTTGGGAAGGACAAACAATGATACAGATATGCTATAGCTAGACTAATCGATGAAATAGTTAAGACTGCCTATTGACACCTATTTCATTGTATACCTGTGGACCTAATATTTGCATGATTATTAAATTACCAAATTGTATGTTTCAATATAGAGATCTTTGGGAACAGTAATAATCATAATTTTTTTTTTCATAAAATAAATAGAATGGTTGAGTTATGAACATCTAATTTAATCAGTTTAAATTAGTACATAGTACTGATGAAATGTGGATGGTGGGAAGGGAATGTCATGCTTCTCTCTTTATATAATAGGTCAACCATATATGGCAGCTGTTTTTTTCATTCAGTTTGCTGCTTGCTTGTAAGATACTATTTAAATATGAATGAAATTAGGCTTAGAAAAATGTACATTCCTTGTACTCTTAAGTTTTCATAAGGAATACCTCTGGTATTAGATATAAGTAATGGGATTGGGCAAATTGTGTGCACTATTTGGAACATGTCTTTGTTTACATGGAAAGATTAGTCACAGGTTTACAGATGGAGCATAACAGCCAGATGCTCTTGCATTTTGCCTCCTACGTGCCATTGTCTGGATGGCAGCCAGTTCTTGCCAGCTGTGAATTCCTCCAATATGGCAGAGTTCCAATGTAGTTATCTCTGCACAATGATGCCATCAGGACTGGAAGAAACAATAGCAAATGGTGGAGGACTGAGGCATTGTTCACAATCTGTGGCCAGTAAACATTCCCTTGTGGTAAATGCAGTTCACAGATGAGGGACAGAGCAGGGCTTTGGCTATTAATAGAAAGCTCTCTTCCATTAATTGATGGCAATAAATACTAATAACACCATTACCATTTAGTAGCAAGGATTATGTCACACTAAGGCCAGTAATGGAAAATACAATCTTCAACCAAATTTCACTATTCTGTAATTTCGTGAAATAATGGTGGAAATATTTGTTTTCAGTGTTCTGCATGGTCTATTATTAAACAAGCAAGCAAACAAACAAATCTAAATACTTTGGGTATAATAATGGACATTAATTTTGATAAGGATGAATCACCTGCTTGTCAAACATAAGCTTTTCTTGGAAAAAAAATACAAATGTCTCTTTCTTGAAAAAAATGAAATTTTGTAAATAGGGCATGAACTCAGACTCAGAATTACCACTGCCATCCAGCATGTGATCATGTGGATAATTTTAATATATTAATGGCTACCCACAGTTTAAGTATTGAAGTTTTGGAGAAGGAAACCTGTTGAGAGACAATCAATATATTGTCTTTGAATAGCTACTCTCTCATAGCTAAACCTATCTGTCAAGATTGTTATGGGAACAAAATAAAAAACACCTGAATTCCACATAAGAAATATCTGCATGTATGTCTTCAAGTATGCCTGTACATAGTTGATAAACCAAATATCAGGCATTTTGAATGGGATGAATATTAAACTCAATATGCTTCCAAACATTTTTCAGAACATTCATTTTTATCCAGACAGACACACAGAAAGTATACACATATACCTTATACACATACATATAAATATATATATATGAGAGATAATATATCTATTCTCTTTCTCTCTCACTCTTTCACATACACCAACTTTTACATATACTTACAAACAATTATATTTATCAAATTTAGAGACACTCCTCTCGTTCACAGATAGTTCAAGACAGTGACAGAGCAACATATATAAGCATATCTCTGTATTATTTTCCTGATGAATCATGATTTTACTGGAAATTGGAAGAATGGTGGCACGAGGAACAGTACACAACATCGAATCTTGGTAGATGGCCAAGACTTTTTATATTAACTCACAGTGCTGTTTATATTTTTTCTAGTAACAGAAGATGTAGTTTTCTATGACCATACTACTGAGTCCTACTGCTAGACTAATAAAGTCCACAGTACCAAATTTTACACATAAATTAATGTGAACAAATTGAGAAAAACAGATCTCTAATTAGCTACTTTTGGACTATGTTCTAAAAATTTATAATGGCACTGATTTTTCAGGGATAATGTTAAAAGGGATATGCTATCTAAAAATAGTTGAAATAATTAATAAATAATTTGAAAAGTATTTTTTTAAAAAAGCTTGCATTTCAGCTATGTGATGAAATACTATTTTCAAACAATATCTAACAGATGCAAACATTCAGTATCCTTCCAAATATTAGTTGGATACTTTTCCTCTTTTTCTTAGTATTGTTTTCCTGCGTATGAGGAAAACATCGTTCTAGAAGGAATTTAGGTTTGGATGTTATAGATAAAAGATCATAGGATGACAGAAATAATTATAGTTTTAGTCTGCGCTAGATGAATAATCATGCTATACATGTTCATGTCATACTGCAAGAGAAGGCAAGTGAAAAGGAGGCTCCATTTGCTTTTAGAAGTATAATTTTTATCTTTAATATTGGGCAAGGTTACAGCAAATGTGTACTCTGCAATTCTCATATTATTTCAGATTGCAAAGGAATGCTGTCCTTCAGAGATGCTGTGCCCAAGTGTTCCAGTTCAGAGGTACTGCCTGACCACCAATACCTCAAGGGATATTGGTTGACCAACTCAGTTACAAGTAGTCCTCAATTTACAACTATACATTAAGTACCATTTGAAGTTTCAACATCTCTAAAAAAGTGATTTATGACCAGTCCTCTTACAGTTGTTGCAGCATCTACCTGGTCATGTGATCAAAATTTGGGTGCCTGGCAACTAGCATATATTTACAATAGTTGCAATATCCTAGGGTCTTGAGTTCATTATTTGTGTCCTTCCCAACTGGCTTTTGAAAAGCAAAGATGATGGGAGAAGTTGGATATGCTTATATGAAATGTGATTCACTTAACAACTGCAATGATTCACTTAACCACTGTGGCAAAAAGTGATAAAATCAGACACAACTCAGTTGACAAATGCTTCGCTTAGCAATAGAAATTCTAGTCCCAATTGTGGTTGTTAAGTCAAGGACTACCTATATGTGTAGGTTTAAGTAAGGGCAACATTCTGTGTTACTATTTAGGTAGCTCCTTTTTTTTTGTCCACAAAGCTATAATTCAAGTTCAGAACCATGACAGAAGCTGAAGCTTTTGGAGGAAATGTGGGATATGGATACAATACATGGATCATGAAAAAAGAGGGTGTGGGATTTTTCTGTAAATATGGCTATAATTTTTCATCTATTTCCTCTTGAATTGTTCAATTAAGAGATTAAATTGTTTCACAACTAGAAGAACCTAAGGCAACTGTCCTTCACATGATGGAGGTCAGGATTAGTTATAGATGTACTGATCTCATAGATGCTCACTGGCATGGCTAATTTTTTTTTAAATTTATTTCATGGAGCTTAACTTGCAAAAAATATTTTTTAGAAAAAGTATAATATATTAGAAAGAGCTTTTAGGATTTACACATATTAACAAAAGTCAAGTTTCAAGTATTAATTTAATATTATTAAATATTAATATTATTCAAATCTCCGGATTTGGCGGCATATAAATTTAATAAATAAATATATAAACTTTTTTATTTTCCTTGAATCTTAATTTATTATTGATTAATTGACAAGATAAATATCTTTATACTCTAAGTCAATATATTTATGTACATTATGTACACACTGGCATATAAGATTTTTATTGAAGTGTTTGTTATTGCTTGCTGTTAAAACTGGAATGAGTCAACATTATTTATTTATTATTTATTTATACATCGTATTTATATGGAAACCACCTAATATATATTTGGACTGATAAAGTAAAACTCTTTTTTTTAAGTTTCTAAATTGCTTTTTATCCCTGAAGCAAATCTCAAGAGACTTATTAAGGATGGAAATATCAAAAAACTTAACTGTCTCAAGAGCAAAAGTTACACACTTATTACTTAATCACATTAAAAAAAAATAACATCTCCTTTCTATCAGAGTTTTCAATTATAAAAGTGTTTGTTTGTTAAATATATATTCTGCTTTTTCCTCTTGGGATTGAAAATGATGTACACAACACTTTCTCCTTCAGTTTTTTTCACAACTGTTTTTTTGGAGTACATTGGTCAACAGAGATGATACTTTGTGACAGAGGGTAGGTAATTCCTAGTTGTTGTTTATTTAAAAAAAGTTCTGGATATGATCTTGGCAATTATAGACCAATGACTTTGTTGAATAATGTAAGCCAACTCTAAGCTGGCACTTAAAGTCAAACTTGTGGGATTGAACATAAAGAGAGTTTATTTTAGGTGACAACAAGCAGAGCTAAGGATAGACATTCTGTTATATGTTTTCACATATAAATATTTATTATTGTTGAAATCTTGTCCTTATGCTTTTATTTATCAACAGATTAAAACTATATCTGTGTAAGAATTATATGCAGTCTGAACAGAGCACTCTCTAATTCAGTATTAATAAAGTGCTTAGTGAAGGTTGTATTTTGGTTTGGATTTTTCAATCTCTAACTCAACACCTTAGCCAAAAACCTAAATATAGTGCAACAGCATCCACCTAGATCCTGTTCTTATTGTACACACTGATTATGCAGTCCTGCTCTCAACACCTTATTTGGTACTAAAGGCATTAGCCTATAATTGTAGTGAAGATAATTTATTAATTAAACACCAAAATATCAAAATAATGGCCAAAACACTGAAGCTGCACAATTGAATGTTCAGTGTTCAACAGACACAAATAAGTACAATCTTTCAGTTATGTGATGTGGTAGCATTCCATTCTTCAAGAGAATGAAATCACAAACAGCACATGTAGCATTAGCAAGACAAAGGATTACAATAGCTATTTTACATTTTTTTTAAATTCTGCACATTTTTTATATTTTTCCTATACTCAGTGGCTGAGGGTAGCTTGGTCCTGGCTGCCATAAAATTGTTCCAACCAAAATCACTGGGACAATTTATTTATAGCCCACAGTACATCTTTCTATACTTACACAATGCTTATATCAATAAAAACCGGGTTTTGTCAGAGCTATTGTGCAGCTTCTGATTAAAAGCTGCAATCAGAATTGTTTTGCACTTACTAATTAGTGGGGCATATATGAGCACCTTATAGAACATGGCAAAATTGTGTGTAATAGCTTACTACATGAGAGAGGGAAGAACAGTTATAGTAACTGATATATTAGTGAAGTATATGTTAAAATTTTTAATATGTATACATTAATTAGCAATTATGGGGATTATTCTCTTTGTCATCAGATAATATGGTTGGTCTTTGGCTGTAATAAAACTACTTGAACAATGGATCAGAATGGACCATGATAGGTGACTGGCCCAAAGTCATCAAGTGAGCTTCCATAGCTAAAAGTTGCTCTTTGAACATGTGAATTATTTTATTAATTTCTAAAATGTATACCTTGTTCAGTATCCAGTGGTGTAGATGGGAAGTGAATTCATATGATAAGAAATTCAAAATGTAACACAACAAGCTAACGAAAACATAGATGGTGTGATATACAAATGGGGTTGATATAATTTCAGGATTACACTGACAAAAATTCATTCCATTCATTATAGTTACTTCTAAGCCAATATATACTATATCAGGGGGAGGAAAGCAGGTCAGATCTTCTCCTTTACATGATAATGCATTGACTTGCTAGTGATTTTCATGAAGGTATGCTTCTAAGTGAATGCTTCCCCCATGAGTCAGGTGACACTCATGTAAAAAGTGCATCACCTCATTATGTATCTTTGAATCAACTTTTTATTATCAAAATCTTTGGCCTGATTAGTTCAGTAAAGATTATTTGTTTTCTTGATATTGTGAACAATGCTTTTTCAATCAGGATAAAGCACTGTTGAGATCTATTTCCTTTCAGGAATCTATGCCCAAGATAGCCATTTTAGAACCATTTAGACCTGTTCCTCCTCCTGGCTATCTTAAAAATACCATCTAAAAATTCTTGTTCAAGACACATTTTACATATTATTCTGCAATGTGGTC
>JANHZU010005317.1:27377-40429 GCA_032468055.1 Acrochordus granulatus | reverse complement strand
CTGACTTTGGGGACAATTTGTCATGTCTTTGCCTGGTCCTGTACTAGTGTATCAGACAGAAGCCAAGAGGGTTGGGATAGATGAGGGTCTTGCATAGCCTCAAAAAATGACTTGCTGAGAAATATAAAAAAATAAATAAATTGTTACTTGTTCCCAAATAAGGAACAAAAAAGGTAGCAGTCAGTGCCCATATAACATCTCAGAGTTGTTGTTTCTTTTTCAACTTTCCAGCTAATCTCTGTTTTTTTGACTTAGTGAAAGGTCTGATCTAAGGTAATCAGAAAAGATAGATGGCCAACTGCAATTGATTTCATTCAGATATAATTGACAGGTGATAGGGGCTTTGATGCAAGTTTTCAAAAGCTTTATGACTTAAAATCATACATTTCTATACTAGGAATTACTTCTCCAAATGTTTCATTGAAGAAATTTGAAGTCCTATAGATATAATTGCAAAGACAGACTGGCAATAGGAAGACAATTATATAACTTGAAAAATGGAAGAACATTGTTCTGCCTAAAATAATAATTAGCACATTGTGTCATTATAATATGTAGAATTCTATGTCTTTTATCTTACAAATACACAATATTCCTAGCAGAATTCATAGAGTCACATCTAAGCACGAGTGTTGTGACATTATGCACATGAATACGTTTGCATGCAAGAATGAGAAAAAATTGCCCCTCTCTTTAAATTATGATAAAGATGTCTTGTACAGTATTTAAAATACTTTGAGCTTCTAATAATTGGGCATTGGGCTATTCAATTTGCCTTTGTGCCTCAAAGAACAGCCGGCAATATGCAGAACAGACTGACTAATAACTGGCTAAATCCACCTTGACTCCTGTCCTACTCTTATTTAAACTTCTAGCAGTAGTGCATGCCCACACATATGCACAAAATCCATCAACTTCTTTCCTGACAAAATGAAGACCAAGAGAGATTTTCCTGGCAAATCTACAACTAGAGGAGAAAACAGAAGACCTTTTGCACACATCTAATAAATCCTTGGTGTGTTGAGTTTACAAACTGAGAGTCCAGCAAAGCCAGGGCAAGGCATTGGCACGTCCCAGTCACCAAGCACTGAGCCAGGCCAATCAATACCACTTTCCTGTTTTAGAACTGGGTAATTATGAGGTGGAGAGATTGCCTGACCTTTCACCTGCACTGCATTACTTTGCTGATATTAAGATAAATTGCCTGATTTTGGGTAAACATATGCTGCAATTCAAACTGTCAGCACTGGTTTGCTCAGGGATAATTTGTATTGATCTCCCAGCTTCTTCCCAATTTTGCTTACTGACCTCGTGGATAATTAGAGAAGGAGCCTTGGTAAGCTAAAGTCAGAGATGAAGAAGAAATATGAAGAGAAATAAAGCAAATTTGTGTAACGTTAATATTGGTGTTTTTTATTCTAAGTCCTTTACATCTGTCAGCATCCGGATAGCTGAGAATTAATGTACTTAGGTAATTTATTCTAAGAAATTATCTAGTGCTAGTCCTTCTCTCTCAGCATGAGAGAATGTGCAAAATTTAAATATTGTTTCAGAGACAACAAAAATATAAACATTTGGCTTTATCTAAGATTGAAAACAAACAGGTTTCCAGATGTTGCCAATTCACAATTTTCATTATAGACTTGTTTGGTATATATCTGTCTCTAGATATGTAGTAGAATAATTAGTACCAATAATTTGTCCTGAATACAAATTTTACTAAAATAGACTGCTGGATGTAAAAGAGTGCAAAATTATATCATTTAAGATATGTCTGATTACAAGTCTGTTGTATCAAAAGTCATAAAACAAGTCTCCCTTGTGAAATATCTCTTTATTAACCATGCCATAAGATATTAACATTCCTCATTTAGTGGAGAGCCTTTTATCTGTTTCAAATACATTATTCCTCCTTTTAGAGATAAACTGTATTAATATCCATTTGAGTAGGCTACTGTGGCCTAATGCATAGTAATTTTTGTTGGAGAGCTTTTATTTTAGAATAAGAAAATTACACAGCAATAAAAACTGAATGAATAAGAAGCTAGAATAGCAGGGAATCACATTCCATGCCAAATGAGGCAAGCAGTCAGATAACCCCTGAAATGGCCAGATATCCAGCTTTATACATAGGCCAATATACAGAGTAGGTCATACAAATAGGGTCTGACATGACCAAATATGCTCAATGATTCTTACATGCAGAACTAGCCTACAGCTCAAGGAGAATACATATTTGAATACATTTGAGTGCACTGGAGTTAATCTTGTTACTTTACATGCATTAAAGTCATAATAGAAGAAACATTCTAAATATTTAAGTCATTCTAGTGTACTGAGGGATTAATCATACCACAATTTATAAAATTTTAACAGTCTGTGATGTCAGTTCAAGTTGGGATTGCTGAAGCTAACGTGGCAGCAGAAAATGGTATCAGACTCTCAGCTTGCAGCTGTGACCAGAAAATCTCAAATCTGCCTGCTACAATTAGAAACGTACCAACGGGCAGAATTCAGTGGAATTTTCTTTCTTGTGACATACATAGTTTCACTTTTTAGTTAATGGGTTAACCTTCTTTGTTGACTATTTCTGCTTGACAATCTACATTAATATCTAAAATCTAAGCATGTGTATAAGTAATATGTTAGACCTGAATTTTATATCCATTTAGAAATACACATAACTAAATTAAGGTGACAGAATATATAAATTGTTATATACAGTGAAATTCAAATACCTTCTTTTAGAAATAACCAGTAATTTAGATGCTGTTTAATAAAGCATAGTAATATGGTTGAAAGAGAGGGCATAGTGAAGTTTCAGGGGATAGAAGTATTCATATGTAATGTGAAAAATAGTTGGAAAAAGATACAAGAAACTGTCGAAAGCTATATAAGCAATAGTTTAGTGAGAGTTGTAAGCCTTCCAAATATATTATAAGACCACCTGCAGACTTATTTGTAAGAAGCAACAACAACTTAATAACAAACTAAACTATTGCTATTCTGGAATTATTTCCATTAATAGTTACACACCTAATTTTCAGTATCATTGCTCTCATTTATATATCGATGCCTCAGGGTTCACCCCTGCCTGCACCAAATAGCATGTCTAAGTGTAAAAAGAAAAAGATCAACACAAGATATTTTGTATAGCAACCACACAGCTGATATTTGAGGCCTTGAGAACCAGACAAGCAATTTTATTCCCACTTTATTTTAAAATCATCTGCAAAATTCACAAGCTTGTTTCTAAAAATCATTTAGATGAACATCATTGTTCATCTAAGCCAAAAATGATATAGAAGTAAGCATCTTTATACTCAACCATCCAGTCTTCTCCTAATTTATGAAAAAGGGAAGGTTGGTATTAAGGAGTTCAGGTTTGGTATAAAAAAATTGTTCCTGATTGAAAACCTTGGGTACAATAATAAAAACAGGAAGACATTCATTTGCTTAATTCCAGCTGCTGGTTTCAGCTTTTAAATGAGTTTCAGTTTCATTTCAATAATGATCATCTTCCTGTAACTTCCCAATCGTGCATTTGTCATAATGCAGTAATTTTCTAGCTACAAACAGATCCACATAATGAGGCAGTTTTTCACATTAGCAGCATAACTACATAATAAGAACATCTGCAGTTCCTTTTCTGAAGAACAAGAAAGAGCTTCAGCTAAGCCGTGGGGGATTGTTAAATAAGATATACTATATTTTACTAGCAGGGATACCTATAGCCTGCCTTAACAGACTGCAAGCCTTCAACGTGCCTGAATGAACACAGGTTGTAATGTGTAAAAATTAAATAAAGTAAAATTAAATTGCTCAATACAGAGACATTCCTCTAGAGGGTGTTAGTGATTTCAGTGACAAAGTGCTATTTGCTGACAAGTAGTTTACACATTAACCAGCTGAATCCAAGGGGGAAAAATGCCAATAGCAATTATATCACCTTGAGGTTATTAAATGTCCTACTGATAAGTAACTAGGTGAACTTGACCAGGTGATAAAGACTGCTGTGAGCAAATGATTGTGCAGTGAAGAATGTTTCTTAGTCCTGCTGTTTCTTCAGATAGCTTTTCTTTCAAAAATGACTGTATACAAAGTTGCATTAAAAATGTGTGGTCACAGAAGGCAAAATTGATATTTAACTCCCCGCTGAATACTTCAACCCTATCGAAACACCTTCATCATCTCACCTCAAAAACATTATACCAAGTCTGCAAATGCCCGTTTTCTCCGTTTTAAAATGATGGTAAGTTCACCACTTTATCATCAACTGTCTCTACCAAGTGAATTTCATCTATAAGAAATTCAGATGCCTGGGAAATTAAAATTTCAAAGATCTGCTGCAAAAAAAATCAATGGGTAGAGATCAATGCTCATAGAAATTTCATGAACTTTGAACTGATATGGGCATGATGATGAGTAGTGGTTGGAATTTCTGGTCGCTGATTGTTCTTCACACAGATGAAAAGCAGCCTACGGTGTCATGCAGGAATATACATTTGAGAAAGGTTCTCACTTTAATATTTTTGTCAGACAAAAAATTAATGTTAATCTTTTACAGTAACAAGCACGAATAATAAAAAAAACAGACTTTCTGATGTGAGTTCGAGTACCACCACTTCTTAAGAGCACCTAATGCTTTGCACATTAACACAGCAAATAAATGAAATCTGTTCCCTTTGCAGTCGATTGCAGGTGCAAATTAATATTGTAAAATGAAGATCAATACATGGACAGGGCAAAATCAATAGTGGCTAAATTATTGCTGCATTTTCCTCCTCATTCAAGATGAGTTGTGTTTTCCTCTCAAAGTCAATACTTTGCAGCTTTTCTCATTAATTTCTCAATAAATTTGGCAATGAATTTCAATCACAGTACTCGGCTGAGAGAGCCAAGCTTTGGGGGATGCATAGAAAACACAAAGCCATGGAGGGGTTGAGCACATCATTCATCAGAAGTCTCTCTTGCTTGTTGAAGCAGGACCAATATCCCTGGACTGCTAAAGGCATACTTTATACTGAAGTTTTGTCTGTTCCTACTAGGGACCTAGAACAATTTTAATAACTAACTAAGAAAAGACTAAGTATACTTATGCCCATTAGAACCTAGACTTGAGCATACATACCTTTGTGTTGTTTACAAGTTGTAATTTTTTTTTACAAATTGCTTGGAAAACTTTGAAGTAAAGAATCCTTCAAATCAATCATTAATGTCCTCTACTTGTTCATGTAGTGATCTTGGCAACACTACTGGGTGTTTGTTTACTTCCTTGTCTAGCTTACGGATTGGTGTTTCATGTATTACCCAACCCTGTTTAGCTTTGTTTAATCAAATCCAACCCTGTTTAGCTTTTTTAGGTTAATCTGCCATACAGCTTGGTTTCTCTAGCAACTTTTGTTTCAATCGAAGGATCTAGGAAACTGTCTCAACTTTCACGATAGCAGTTCCTTCTGAGCAAAAGATAGGAATATACTTTATTGAAGAGATCCTTGGCATCTTCAAAGTGATCATTCTTTTTGGTTGAGAAGATCAGCCTGCTGCAATGTCAAGTTCTCTTGGTTTTATATTATTTTATTTTTGATAAAACAAAAAACAAACTAATCTTTCAATTTTTCCTTCCTAAATTCTCTAGCAATCCTTTTCCCATGCATCATGAGTATCAAAAATTATTCATACCACAGTTTCATATAAAACTATTCAAGGAAGTTAGAAAAACTATGTGTAGCCTAATACAATTTACACTTGTAAATTCAATGGCTATTTTCCAATCGATTAAAAAGGGCAGACAAAAGGACAAAAAACAGTATTGTTTTCATGATATTCCTTCTACAATAACCCACAGCTTAACTGGGCAAAGCCTAAATTCATAGAGGGAGAGAGGCAGATAAACAATTGGTTGTCAAAGAGATTAAGAAAGCCATTCCATATTAAATTACCAATTTACAAACAAGAAAGAGAAAACAGAAAATTTCAGGAAGAGAAAAAGATCCTCTGGTTCTAGTCAAGGTGCCAGAATCTGGAGTCCATTTAATAGCATTCTTATTCCTAAAATCAGATTGTAATTCCTTATTGGAATTCACTCTAAAACAATTTTAATTTTGGCATTGCAACAGAAATGTATCTAATCTTCTTTTCTTCCTAAAAGCAGCAGTTATTTTTTTCCCAATAAAAGTCATGTTTTGTGGCATTTTAAACATATGCTTTGATTAACTGCATGAATGGGCCAGCTCTCCAAAGGTAAGGTATTTTAAATGCAATACTATATACATCATTAACTGTTTTGTATTTATTTGTAACCCACCTTTATTATTTTTATAAACAAGGTGGTGAACATATTTAACACACCTTCCTCCTTCCCATTTATAGACACTTATTGTTCTGTTAAGGTACTGTGTATGCATATAGAACATGAGAACATTAGTTATCCTAGAGAAGGTTCCTCTGTTCAGAGAGGTGCTTATGATTTCAGAAAATCTCTATAAATCCTGACTGTCAAATTCTGCAAGACAAAATAAGAATGAAAAAGATTTCCCTTTATGATGACAAATTGCTGAAATGTAAATGCTTTTCAACTTGGACAAAGAGTATTAGCCTCCAATGTAGTCTTTCACAGATTGGATGTTCATAGCTGAATTTTAGTCCAATGGCAGAAATAGGACAAACAGATTTTTGAGTACCTCTGCTATGTTGTTAGCAAAGATAGAGAACAAAGAAGAGGATGTCTGGCATTAAGAAGACAGAAACAAAATCCCAAGGCTGTGTGTTGTATCAAAAATGGGATTGAGATTTACATCTATGTAAATTTCAATCCAAACTAGAAAGAAAATATTTTTTTGCATCAGCCTCTATAGGTCATTCACTACATAATTGCAGAGACTGAAGCAGGAGCAAATGTAATATTGGAGCAGGTTTTTACTTAGGCCAGAGAAAGCAAAGCCTTCACCATCTTCTAAACAGATGGCAAATGGCCATAACAGCTGCTTGGATGCTGAAGACAGTGTCAAAGAGTATGCCCTGGAGCTAACTAGTAAACTGAAATTTATCAGCTCTCCAAATTCAAGAAAATTTTATAAAACGCTAAATGCTACAAATGTTACTAGCATTCATTCAATAGACAGCAATGATACATGACATGAGGAAAAAAAGACAAAAACACAAAATGGATTGGGATTTTTTTTGAAAAAACGAACAGATTTCATTCTGTACTATACATATATACATATTATGCTACAATAGGTAGCAAAATTTAGGGTTTTCTTGACCATACTCCAAAATGGCAGATTCTAATTTTAAAACAGCTGAAAATATGCCTTCAAAATACATTTCTTGATGAAGACATTTTCCCTAGATGTTACATTACAGGTTTTGCCTCCATAAGTTCCTCAGTTTCTATAGAATGAAATGCACTGTCAGCTTCTCAGCATGAAATATTTAATATTGGTGGTTTGGGGAGTAACAGTTAAAACAAGGTATCCTTGGAATTCTGTAGCAACAAATTTGGGTATTTTGCTTCTATCAATATTCCTGGTAAGGAATATTCCTGGTAAGATGGATGCTAGACACACAAATTCATATTGATCATTACACAAAAAAGACTATGGTGGGGGCAGAAAGGGTTTGAATTAGTCACATGTCAATTCTAAAAAAATGCTAGAAAAAAATTATAGAGGCTAGAGTTTTATAAGCATGTTAAACTTTTTTTAAAAAATGGAAGAAGCCATCTTTCTTAAAACTCTGAATGTAAATCAATCCATCTCCTACCCCTGGATCTGATTTGATGAATTTTTAATCTGATTAGCTTTTAGTTAAATAAAATTGAGCACAAAATGAAGTGGACTTAACCTAGCTGATAAATCCCTAGCTGAGAACAGAGGATTTGTTGCCAGAGACCACTACAATGATATGCTGAGAAGGTAATGGAGGAGATACAGACATCTGCAGTCCCCTCAAGTTGGAACATTTTCTGTGTGGTCTCAGATCTCTCAAAGAAACCAAAGTTGAAAGTAAAAAAATGTAGTATTGCTGCCAAGTCAAAACATCTGGTAGAAAACCTGGGAATAATGGACTCTTGTCAGTGTGTAGTAGTCAGTGTCATATACATAGCTTTTCAGATCCGTTTAATCTATCAATAAAATTTCTTAAATTAGACAAATCTGATGGTGGATTTTTTTACCAAGATGATAACTTGGAAAGTCATTTGGTGAAGGCATCTGGTCATTATTTCCCAGGGTTATACTCCGATTTTAACATGTATTATAGAGAGACACCAGCATAAAAAAATGCCAGGTTCCTAAAAGCTTATTTCCAAAAGTTGCCTAGGAAAGAAATCCAATTCCTTTCTTTTGTTTCCCAAATTCGTTGCACCCAGGAAATGTTAATATGGACTATATGATAAACCTCATGCTGCTCTTCTAATATCTACTTGGTATTAATGTACATAAACCTAACATTTAGAGTATCAACCTAAAAGAGAATTGGATTTTGGTAACACAGTCAGTGTTACACTCTTTCTGAGACATGAATTAAGCAAAACAAGAATGATAATCCATTTATTCTATCCACAAAGTGATGCAGTTCAAGTGGTCTTTGTTTAATGACCTTTCATTCAGCGATTGTTTGAAATTATGATAGTGCTGAACAAATAGTATAAAAAACAATCCTCATACTTATGACAGTCACAGCATCCCTGTGGTAATGTGATCATGATCCAGGCACTAAGCAACCAGCTCCTAATTAAAATTTTGCAGCATCCTACAGTCATGTGATTGCCATTTGTGAACTTCTTTTCCAGCTTCCTACAACAAAGTCAATGGGAAGCCATCAGGAAGTTGAAAAGGCAATCACATGTTGTCCTTGCTTAACAACAAGGATTCACTTAACAACTGCAAACAGAAGTGCCAGAATCTCTTTCGCTAAGCAGCATGCTCACACGACATTGCACTTTACGACCATATCATTTCACGACAGAAATTCCAGTCCCAGTTACTGTTGTTTAGTGAAGACTACTTATAATTAATAAAATTTGGATGTATGATAATTTTCATCTCCCCATCTGCACATAAACAGGATCTTTAAGAATAACAAGGACTATTTCAGAAGCTATCCAAATAGCATATTATTTCTGTTGCCTGGAATCTAGCAGTACATGATATTTTATTAACATATCATTTGTAATAACGTGCTACTTAAATTTTACAATGAAATCAGAAGTGTATATCAATTCAGAATATAAAGTGGATCATCTCCTCCTTTCTGACCTTTCTTAACATCTCACATTTAGAAAATGTGCAAATAATGTAAAACTGAAAGTTAATACATAAGATTTCCATAAGAAGAAAGATCCTTATGCAGAGGTCCCAGATTATTTCTTCAAAAGATTGTATTTTTTAGCTACAGAATCTGTCAGGTACATTGAAATGTACAAAGCTATATCGCAAAATATTGAAATATTATGGAAGGAGTTGCCTATAATTATATCATTAAAATTATTTTGAAAAGGATGCAGTGTCTCTTTCATGTTGCTATGATGGATGTTTTGCTGTTTGGTAATCCTACAGTTAGCAAGTAATGAGAATGGAAAATTCTAAATGAATCTAAGGACAATATTATATATAATTTGGTGCCCCAATTAGTATGTATGAATAATACACATTTGCAAATTTGTCCTTACTGAATTTATGTTTAGCATTTTAGGTGTGTAGCTAAAAATATAATGTCCCTGAGCTGATTCAACACATTTCCAAAAATATCAATATCATATGATGAAGACTGCTTATCACTGTATTAGGGATGAGTATTTTGCAGCCTGTGGACCTCACACCTCCATGTGAGGCTACAAAAACTTAGCAGCTAATAATTGTTGGCACAATTATTTGCAATTTTTGTACTCCAAATGGAGCAGAAAAAATTTCCCATGCTTCCATGAATCTAAATGCACTTATATTACAATGTTACATCCCAAAATATGAAGAGGGTGGGAAGTTCCAAAATGTTGAGTCTCCAAACCACATCTCTGGAAAAGACCGAATAGTCAGTCTTTTGTGGCTTCAGGGAAGAAACACATCAACTAGCTAAACCCAGGCTTCTTGCAAAGTCCCCACACTTTCTGGATTTATTTCATTTTAACTTATGCAATGTAGGTTTTTGTAAATGCAGGTTTTCCACCTATATAGATAAAGAAGGAATATATTCACTATAAAAAGTATGAAGTGACCCTAAACTTCTGCAGTCAAAATCTGATTTAATATGATACTGAAGAGGTTTGTTGTGCAGAACTACTTTGGATGGTTTATGGCCTGACCAACTTATTGGCAAGTCACTACAGACACATGCATAATGATATTACTATGAAATTTGAAGAGAAAGTTTAGTCATGATTAATTTCATTTTAAAGCTATTTTAATACTAACTGTACTATTTCTATATCCAGACTCACTTTTCTTTCCACTCTATTTGTTTGAGCTCTTAGCCTTGGGCTTTTCCTGACTAGGTGGGCTTCTAGGATATGACTGTAGTCAGAGAAGCTTTTCACCAGATCTATCTGAGAAAAGGCTACAAAAGCACTTGAGGAATTCAGATTTATATTTTCATTACTCTCAGATTGTTCTCAATGCCTCTTGAGCTTTAGCTTATACACAATTCAGCAATCCTACCAAATTATATTTTGGTGACATTATACTTTGGTATTAGAACTGACTTCATGTGGTTTTCTGAGAACTATTCAAGGTGAAGAGTTTTAATTTATGCAGTTCCAATTGATACACTACATTGCAATCTCTTGAGATGAACCAAAAGCCTTCATTTTCAGAAGCAATCCAGAAACCAAAGATTCACATGTAAGTATTTTCTTGATTTCCATAAAGTTCTGCTAAAATGCTTAAGCTTCTTTTGAAAAGATATAAAGCCTTCCAAAAAATACCTGGCCTGTATAGTTAAATAAACTATTAATACTAGCAAACAGTTTGTTTGTTAGAATGTACATATTAAATGCACATATTAAAAATCTGCTCCAATTCATTATAATGCTGAAATTAACTAGCCATTATTTTTTGGCGGGGTCAAGAAGAAGAGCCTTTTCTTCTGTAGCTCCTGCTCTGTGGAACATCTTGCCCTCAGAGGTGAGGTCTGTGCCCACCCTTACAGCCTTCCAGAAGGGCCTTAAGACCCGGCTCTGCCAGCGGGCTTGGGGCTCCTATGGGGGTACAACATCTTTGAGGTGGCTAGTAGCTTAGCATTGTCCTCCTTCCCTATTTATATGTTTTTACTCCTACCCTCTCTGTCTGGCTACTTTTTATTTAATTTTTAATATTTTAATTGTTTTTAATGTATTTTATGTTTTATTGTGAGCCGCCAAGAGTTTTTTTGAGTTTGGCGGCATATAAATTTAATTAATTAATAATCGTATGTTTAAGATTATATTAATTTTAAATAAATCTGACCTTGTTTCAAACCCTTAGTCCCTTCAAAAACTATACAGAAGACACTGCTGAATTTGCTATTGGTTTTGAATCCTTGAGGCTTACTGAACAATTATAAATACATTAAATAGGGGAATGATACAATTTAATGAAAAATTCCTTCATTGTCCCATGACTTTGAACTAGAGAATATTCATGTTTATGAATTTATTTATTTATGGATACTTGACTTCCAATATAATGTCTGTAAGTACTTAACTAGTGAACCAAACTCCAAAAGACAGATGAGGCAAGTTTTCAAAATCACTATTAAAGTTTTGTTCATCCCATCATATCAATAATATTGCAGCAATTACATTAATAATTTTTGCTTTTCCACATAGATTGCTTTTTAAAACTCTGCCTGAAAGCATATATTTGTTTGAGCCTTCCTCTCAACATTCTTTAGCTGCACCTTATGTTCATGGTAATTTTTCTCCATTAATTTTTGTCCAATGAAATCAATCTTTCATTAAATAAGATTTGATAAGAAAACTGAACATACTGAAATAATAGTTTTGTTGTCTGAGTGAACAATATTGATCCATGTGACCATTTCAAATACTTGAGCATTACTTAGATGACTCCCTCCAATGGTCCTTATAATCTTGCTAAATTGGAGTATGTCATGGGTTTTTTGAATAAGATAGTCTATTGACCTAAATCAGGGGTGAAAAAAATGTCATCCTCCAGATGTTGCTTAATTACACTACCTTCATCGTTGGCCATGCTGAAAATTAAAGTTTGGCAGTCATCTAGAAAGCCAATGATTCCTTACTCCCAAACTAGATCAATAAAAAATTATCTATAGCAACAGTTGTAAACATCACACAAGTACATTCAAACATTATAATAATCCAACATTTTACCCATTGGAATCGACAGTAGAATATTTTCAAAATTGACATGGCAGAATCGAATGCTTATTGTATATGGTTTTAGTTGTCACATACACAAAATTGATATTTATTCACTAAATTATATGACTATCTCTTAGGGAAGGACAGTGATTAAGGATTAAGGACACTCTTAAGTATAAAGACTCCAAACAGATGGGCTGTACTATTTCTATATTCTAATAAGTCTGAAGAAGTTACAGTGGGAAGTATCTATACATGCCAATATGAATGATTCCTCACCCACTTATGAATAACACTGGACAAATGACAGACAGTTATTTTATTCTGTGCACCTCAGCATATAGTCATGAAGAACATTGGCTCTTCAGCTATGAAATGGACATGAGCATCGCCCCCTAGAGCTGGACACCTTTCTCCCACCTTTATTATTTTTAGAAACAACTCAAGGTGATAAACATACATAATATTCCTTCTTCTATTTTCCCCACAACAACAACTTTTTAGGGAGGTAGGCTATAAGAGGGAGAATTTAATTCAGATGACTACTCCATCTACTACTGTGGACAAGAATCCCTGAGGAGAAATGGAGTAGCCATCATAGTCAATAAAAGACTGGGAAAAGCAGTACTGGGATACAATCTCCAAAATGACAGAACGATCTCAGTTCGAATCCAAGGCAAACCTTTCAACATCACAGTAATCCAAGTCTATGCCCCAACCACTGATGCCG
>JANHZU010005316.1:24976-47927 GCA_032468055.1 Acrochordus granulatus | reverse complement strand
ATAAAGTTTTCTTTGAAGGAAAATGCTCCTAAGCGTCTTGCCATTTTAGGACACATGGCAATCCTAAAGTCAATTTAAATGATCCTTTGTGATGGGTAGTGAGTTCATGTGTCATTATCCTAAGGGAAAAAAAAAATTTTACCCAATTTTGAGTAATTTACTTCAAGAAGCACTGCTCTAAAAGATAATGTGTCTCCAACATGGTGATTTTATGCACACATACCTGTTATTTATGCTATCATTTTCTTGCATTTTCCCCCTGTCGAATTCTAACCTACAGATGGAGGAATTTGTAAAAGATTCTCCCCACTAAATACTAAACCAGCTCCAACCGTGACCAGATTTTTCAAATTCAATCAATATTCATTCATTTATTTAGCATATTTATAAAGCTGCTCAATCTCACAAACACATGCTGTGGGCAGTGTACAATGCAACAACAGTTAAAAAAGCTCTAGGTCAATCTAAAAACAAGAATAAAATAAATATATAAAATGTTATTGTAAACTGCCCAGAGTTGTTCAGTGAGTTGGGCAGCTAATAAATTTAATAAATAAATAAAGTAAATGTATACAATAAAGAAAACTCAAGAAAACCCATGAGGACAAACATTGCTTAATCTCATTCGGCTATCTTGCGGGCTTTGGAAGTTGAGTAATGCCTGCCTGTATATATATTTCCAAATGCAATGTTAGGAGATAGGCTCCCAGGTGGCTACAGCTTTGGGAATCATGTTCTGAACATCCAAACTGTTTTATAAAAGGAATGATTTCTGGGTGTATCTTAACAAGGTGTCGTGCATCTTTGTGATGGAGGCTTGCTTCTTTGCCCAACTAACAGACCAGCAAATAGGGTTGCTTTCATCATCATCGAAGCTAGTATTCTTTCAATCTAACTCCTTCCCTCTTTCTCAGTTAGCATCCTGGGCTACTGGGTATTTATTTATTTTTTATTCCCCCTTTATAATTTTTTTATATACTCAAAGCAGCAAACACATTTAATACACCTTCCTCCTCCTATTTTCCAATATTTACCTACAGTATATTACAAGTAACTCCTAAATTTAGGACCACGTATAGGGACCAGAAAATTCACTGTTAAGCAATGTGATTGTTAAGGGAGGGAAACACGCCTGATTTTACCACCTTTTTTGCCACTGTTAAGCAAACCACAGTGGTTGTTAAGCAAGACTTCACATGATTTGCAACATTCCCTGACGGCTTCCCCATTGACTTTGCTTGTTGGAAGGCAGTTAGATAGGTCACAAATCACAATCATATGACCACAAGATGCTGCCACTGTCACAAATGTGGGTCAGTTGCAAAGTGCCCAAATCACAATTCCATGGCCATGAGGGATGCTGCAACAGTTTTAACTTCAAGGACGGGTCATAAATCACATTTTTTCAGCACTGTCATAACTTCAAACAGTTGCTAAACAATTGGTTGTAAACTGAGGACTACCTGTATGGACAATGTAGTCCATCCCATTTAAGAATAGATGAACAAACCCAGGAATGGAATATTTGGGCTGCTAGCTCAATGAGATACTAGTTGGTTCCCATGTCATAATAAACAATGCCTTGCTTCTTCATGGTTTATTAAACAAACCACCATGGCTCAAAGTAAGCTCAAAGAAGAACAAATGCATCAGGACTCAAGATGAGGCAGAAACCAAGAAACTTATGTGACAGCACAAGAAATAAACTGATTCTGCTTTGGTGATGTTTCTATGGAGTACCATCCATCCTGCCCTTCAGTATAAATGACACTAAATCCAAAAGTCTCATCTCTGGGTTCATTTCAGGAGGAAATTCCCATGAAATTTGCATGCTAAGTTCAATTTATGATCCTTTTTTTAAGAAGGGGGAAAAGTATAATCCCTATTACTTCTTTATTAAAGTTGGCATTTTGTTTTAGTGTGTTTTAGTGTTGTCAGCCTGCTGCAGTATTTCTGTGAGCAGAAAGGTGAAGGATTAAAGTAACAGTAAATAAAAATTAAAAAAAGAATGTACAAGTAGAATAGACATTACAGCAGCAATAAAGGAAGCTGGGGAGAGGAGGCAGACACTGTAAAAAAATACAAACATGAAATTTCTGGAAGATGTTTCTGAGTTAAAAGCAGCGCCTTGGGCAAGATCATGACTCCAGACTGGATGCACCAGATGGCTTCAGGCCAGCCCCACAATTCAGAGAACTCTCCTCTGCAAGTACCATCTGGACAAAGCACATCGTGGAATTGACATACAGCAAATCACAGCGGTTGTGGCCTGTGACTGGTGCCAAAGGGGATGACTGCTGCTGTTTCAAATCCTTCCTGCTGGGAAAAGCAGAGGGAGAGTTGACTTTTCCATTGCTGAAAATAAAACTCTGCATCTATTTATCAGTCTGGCTGAAAGCTACAATTAGTATCAAGCATCAAGTTCTGCCTAAAAGGAAGTATCAAAGGGTGCAAGCTTTGGAGCACAACTGTGGTAATGTCAAGGTGATAGCAAAAGGAAGTGTCAAAGTATGAAAGCTCTGGAGCACAACCATGGCAATGTCAAGGTGACAGCAAAAGGAAGTATCAAAGTGTGCAAGCTCTGGAACACAACTCCAGCAATGTCAAGGTGACAGCTGATCCCGGTTTTATTTCTGCTTCACATACATCTTGATGGAAGTGTGAGCTATCTAAATCTACAGTATCTAGGGAATCAAATCTTGGTGTTATTGTGGTTATCCAAATGAAAGTGTTGTCTTTGTGTGAGCTGCTTGAGAAAAGACAAATTCTATGCTAGGGATCATTATGAAATGAACTGAAAAAAAACAGCCATTATAGTAATACTGTACTTTTATATATGTCTATGGTTTATGTGTTTCTGGAGTACTATTTGCTGGGTTTTTTTAAAAAAATTGACAAAGTTGGAAATGGAGTCAAAGCAAGCAAGCAAAAGGATTAAGGGTCTAACACAGTGTTTTTCAACTTTAACCACTTTTAAGATGTGTGGATTCTGGGAGTTGAAATCCAGCTATCTTAGGCCAAAGTTAAGAAACACTGCTTTACAGGTAGTCCTCTATTTACGACAGTAATGGAGGAGTTATTATGACACCCACCTGACTTTATGACCTTTTTTGTACTGACTGTTAAGCAAATACCACAATCATTAAGCAAACCAATTATTTGCAAATGGATATAAATGTGGGCTGATTGCCAAGCACTTGAAATGAGGTCACATGACCATGGGGTGGCTTCAGAACTTTGGAGACCATGAGTTCTAGTCCTACCTTGGGCAGCTGGGTGATCTTGGGACAGCCACTTTTTCTCAGACTGAGGAAGGAAGCAATGGCAAACCACTTCTGAAAAATCTTGCCCAAAAAACTGCAGGGAGTCTCTGAGAATCCGACATGATTCAACGGAAGGGGGAAAAAAATCATGGAAGACAAGTCCATCCAGAGCTATCAATCTTGAGGAAGTTAATGTATGTTACCTTCAGGATGTAGGCAACTTATCTTCAAAAATGCCAGATGAGAAAAATGCAATGTTTCTACCTCCTGTTTGATGGATTCACATTAATGTTGGCTTAATTCAGGAGTTCCATTCTGATGTTCTTCCCATCCTGAGCATTTAGGTTTTGCGTATGTTTACCCTTATGGAAGACTCTCACCCTTCCAGGAAGAGTTGCAAATCACTAACAAACTAATGCACTTGAGCTAAATTTAGATTTTGGCTAGCAAGCTAATTGTCTATGAGACATCAATCATCTTTGAGATAGATCCATTCCTGGCTGATGCTAATTGGAGTTGAGTGTCTCTCAAGAAGAGACAAGAACCCTTCTGCTGAATTGTCAAACAAAGTGTGGGTGTGCCTGCATGGACATATGTTTGTGTGTGTATGTATACAAGAGACAGAGAAAATAGCAAACGGACATCTTTCATATTAGAGCTACAGATAGTCCTTGACTTACAACCGTAATGAAGCCTGGAATTTCTGTAATATGTCATGACGGTCATAAGTCAAGGTACCCATGCGACTGACCTGATTTTATAATATTGTTTGTGCCAGTTGTTAAGCAAAATCACTGTCCACAATGGACAGTATGTATGTATGTATGGACTGATTTTTCACATTTTTAAACTGGAAGTAAACATCAATTTCTGGCAAAAAACATCAGACCATGGCAGGTTGCAAACAGCCATACATGTGGTCTGGTTGCTGAGCAACAAAATGTGATCACATAACCATCGGGGGGTGGCAGGTGGCCATTAGAATTTTGAATTTGGGTCATAGCTACCATTTGGAGGGGGTCCCTCATAAATTTGCAAAATGACCAGTTGTAAGTCAAGGGCTTCCTGTATAGGGTGCATATGACGGTATTAAGACAGACCTCCATCCCTCATCTCCTTCTAAATGTGGTGCCTTCTAGCCATTTTGAACCAAAATTCACCAACATAACTGATCTCAGATGATAAGAGTTGTGGTCCAAAGCAGCTAGTGGGCTGGTGAAAAATATCACAAAGAAATCAATGAGTGGAAATTGTGGGTCCAGAGATGGATTAATCCTTGTGTTGTAATAATTTGGTATTTGTTCAAATCTAACTTAAAGGAACAAGGGATGATTAATACCAAGACTTTTCAGATAAATGATTTTGTCTGTTTAAAACCCCCCCGCTGGTATCCCAAATTGTAAATCTTTGAGATCATGAAATCATTTTTCAAGGAAAAAACATAAGCGTACACCATGATGGAAATTGTTTCTTTGGGCTGAGATTCATGAACATTCCCTCAATCTCTTTGCCAAATCAATGAGAAGGATACAATAATCATATCTCAAGTATCTGAATCTTGGACCAGAAATTATCTGGGTGCCCAGAAATCATTTACTGATTTCTTATGCATGAGTGGGACATTTGTGGCCTTCCAGTGGTGGATAACCTTTGGGGCCTGTAAGTTTCATTGTGTGATTCTGTGTTATGTTATGTGGAAAAGGCCTTGGGAGATTGGAGGCAATCTAGCTAGCTCACAGCTGCACAATGGGTGGAGAAAGAGGCCCTTGTTTCTAGGGTTGCAAAGAAGACAGAGGAGGGAATTGTACTTTCAGACTTGCAAGATTCTGTCAAGATAGCTTTACAGAAAAGAAGAATTAGTTCATCTGGTTGTGATTCCTATCTGGTTAATCCCACAAGGCCAACATCCTGGGCCATCTGATAGGGAAAAATGAGAGAATGCTTTGATCCATTTGTAGCACTAAGATAACCTTGCATCAGCTCTAAGCAATATTGAATCCGGTTAGCCCTCGGACAGGAAGAAATCCCAGAAAAAAATATTCCAAAGGAAGGAATCATCTCCATACTGTTCTAAAAACCCAACATGAAGATATCCATTAAAATGCCAGAGGTCAGCTTCAACTGGCTGGAGATTTATCATTACGAAGCACAATGTTATTAAACCTGTCTTGCATTCCCAGAGAAAATACAGAGGAAATAAAAGTTTTTCCTTCATTAACAAGCATTAATCAAAGTAGTTTTCTTTTCAAATCTGCATTGGGAAGGAAGAAGGTACCACTTTTTGAGTCATTTAGCTTAAATACAAGTTTCAGAACTGTGATTGACACTAAATGCATCATTGCAGTCAACATGCATTGTTGTTGTCCCCACTTAAATCTATAAATAGCATCAACTGGAATGGGGGGAGGAATGTTGCTAATTATTGGGATCATCCACAGACACAAAACGGGAAATTAACCCTTAATTCCCTGCAATAGGTGAAAAAAAACCTGTTTTCTGAAACAGGAATTTACTTTGAAAGGGAAACCTTACCTAAAATAGTAAAGATATACTCAACCCATCTTTTTAAAAAAAATCCCAATCCTTCACGAAACACAGTATAGATCATCCTACCTGAAAAAGGGGACTTACGACCCAGATCCAAAGTTCTAATGGTCACCCCTCCCCCTGATCACATGACCGCACTTCAGGCATTTGGTACCTTGATTTGCATTTATGGCACTTTGCAGCATCCTGCAGTCATATAATTGCATTTTACAATAGTTTTGTTAAAAACCAGCATTTACTTCCAGTTTTCAGCAAAACCATGCCATAGCAAACAATGGGTTTGCTTAATGACCATGGCAGTTGCTTAACAACAGCTGCAAGAAAGTCAGAAAATTGGATCGGTCATGGGACTGACCCATTTTACAACCATTATGACTTACAATCACTACGTCAAACTCAAGGACTACTTGTATTCAAGTTTCTTAGTGCTCTGCTGCTAAAATCCAGCAGCCTAAATTTTAACTCTCTATACCTAACTGGTGCTTCAGATCTTCCAATGGTTTCCCCATCGCCACTGTAACTGAATCCCCCCATCTTGCTTTGGTCTTCTCTTCTCTTTCCTTCTACTTTTCCAATATTATGAACCTGTCATTGGTCAGAAAGGTGACCTGTGCTTTTCCCATGTGATGTATTCAATCTCATCTTCCTCTTTCCTGTAGCACCTTCCAAAAGACGACTTCCTGGAGACTTTCCATGCCTCAGAAACACCTTCCTAACAACTTGGGCATTCGGGCACTCTGGTAACATGGGATCTCACCAGTGGCAACCCTCAGTCTTTTGGGGAGAAAAATCATTTTAAACTGTTGCCCCCTTCCTTTATGATTTCTGCCCATAGTAGAGAAAAATAACATTGAAAATAAAGCCCAGAGTTCAAAAAATGCAGGAAAACAGGTTTTCTTTTTGTTTGCTGGAATAGGAAGAGAGTTTAACTGCAGGAATTGGTGCACCAAAGCATAAAAACTGACACAGATATAAACTGCTATTGACAAGAACTTCAAGTTTAAAGAGGAGCAGGCAAGTACCAAAGTTTCCTGCATATGTAAGATACTTTTACTGGTAGTCCTCGATTTACAACTGTTTAGTGACTGTTTGAAGAAAAGTGACATAACCCATCCCCAAAGTTACAACTGTCACAGCACCTGTGCAGTCAGTCCTGGGATCATGATTTGGGCATTTGGCAACCAGCTCGCATTTACAACAGTTGCAACATTTTGCAGTCAAGTGATCACAGTTTGCAACCTGCCCACCCAGGTTCTGACAAGAAAAATCACTGGGAAGCCAGATCTGTTTAACAACCACAGTGATATGCTGAACAACCATGATGATTCACTTGATGATCATAGTGAAAACGGCTGTAAAATAAGGTCAATGCTCTCTTAACTGCCTGATTCTGATCCCAATTGTGGTCATAAGTCGAGCACAACCTGTATTGTCTCAGATCCCTGCTAGAGGAATGCCCTGATCAAGATAGAAACACTATGTTGGTGGAGTTTTCACCAGCTTCTAATAATGTGACATTCATTTGTGACAACTATGACAAGTTCAAGGACAGGCATTTCTACAGCTTTGATTCCACCTCCTACGGAGTCCTTAGCAAATATTGAAAGAAGGAAAAAAAACTGCAGTTGTTTATATTGTCAATCTGCATTCCCAGCATAGAAGATCAAGTCATGTGTGGTTTTCTGCTCAGTTCTGGCATGCTCAACTAATCTTTCGCACTGTGGGATTTAATGCTTTTCCTGGAAATTTACATGGAGGATCTAGATCAGTGTTTTTCAATCATGGCCACTTTTAAGATGTATGAACATCAACTCCCAGAATTCCCCACCCAACCAGGAGTTGAAATCCATACATCTTAAAATGGCAGAGTTTGAAAAACACCTATCTAGGCTGTCTCTCAAACTTTTGGATCAACAGATACTCACCAGCTGTTGTTGTTATTATTAATCAATGTCCAGTAAAATTCAAGGGTCTTAAAGACAACTGTGTCCATAGGGCTACAGCAATAAGATCAGAAGTGTAGATATTACAGACAAAGAGGCTATGCTAAATTTAACAGAAGTCTTTCTATACACAGTCAGAATTATTCTGCCTGGGGTTATCTGGCTTCAAGTCTGATTACAGGTAGTCCTCCATTTATGACTAGTTGCTTAGTCACAACCAATGGCAACTGCAGCATCTCAGAGTCAGATGATCACCCTCTGCAACTTTTCCAACCAGTTTCCAACCAGGAAATTCAATGGGGAAGCAGATTTGCTTAATGACCACATGTTTCACTTAATGTCCACAGTGATTCACTTAACAACCATGGCAAAAAGGTTGTAAAATCAGGCATGACTCACTTAACAATTATCTTGCTTAACCATGGAAATTCTGGTCCCAATTGTGGTCGTAAATCGAAGACTACCTACATTTTTATCATAACCATTTTACCATGGCAACTCACATGGGTTTTTAATTACTTATACAAGCCAATTCAAGTTCAGCTTTCAGTCAGCTACAATTTCAAGTTCTTTTTCATCCCAGGTCTACCTAAACCAGGTTTTTCCTATCCATACTTGTGCAATTATTTCATTTTTTTTCTTACTGAACAAAAGAACCTGCAGTGGACTTCATTTAATTTCTTCTGTCTTTTCTGTCTACATCTCTGTCAGCCTTCGTATGCAGCTGGGTGTCTTTAGCAGATTGTGTGTAATAAAAATATCAACTCCACCATCCTGTTTATCACAAGAACATATTTCAGACAGTTGCTTTTGATTTCAAGCCACCTGCTAGGAAAGGAGAAAGGAAGGAAAAATTGTAGAGGGAGGGAAGAAGCCCTTAATCCGGAAGAAATGAAGTGCCAAAACCTGCAGAAAATTGTCTTCTGAGTACATCTTTCCTTCCCAACCTGTTCTGCAGAGAAAGTATTCAGAAAAAAGCAACCACTTCCTATCTCTTGAACCCCACAGCCTCAATTCCTTGCCTTGGCTTGCAAAGAAAGGTCAAACAGCAGCAGGATGCAAATAAGCAGAATGCAAGATTTCTATTGCTACCTCAAGCCTGTACCTGAGCATTGCTAAGTGTCAGGACCAGCTGGGTCCCATTAAAATAAGGTTTTGCTCCTAAGCTGTTCATTTTGAGACAGCTGGTTTTTTTCCTGAGGCCTAGGACCAACAGTCTAAAACTCCTTACCATTCCAAAGTTTTGAGACAACGCACTATCTTTTACTTAGAGGTTTAAAGGGAGGGAGGGAAGTGCATACAACTGTATTTCATTTATCTTCGGCAGTGTTTCTCGACCTCAGCCACTTTAAGATGTGTGGACTTTAACTCCCAGAATTCTCCAGCCACTAGCCAGTGAACACCCGTCTAAACAGCCTTTTCTTATTACACCAATTTACTTATTTAGCAAATACAGATCAAGATAATCCTCTAAGATAACATGAATCACAGCCACTGCACGTCTTCCTAGGATAAAGGTTGGGACCAGATTTTCCCTTGCTAAGCAAGTCAGTTGTTAAGTGATGCACGCTGGCTGGGTAATTCTGGGAGTTGAAGTCCATACCTTTTAAAGTGGCCAAGGTTGAGAAATACTGGTCTATGGTGAGTAGCATGTTTCCTTAGGCAAGAAAATTACAGGAAAATCTAATCCATTCCAGTCTCAAATGGAGTTTTGCTTGGGTCTTTCCAATGGAAGAGATGGCACCCCTAAGATTTTTGCTCATCAGTTGTCACACATCCAGTTTGAGGGAGGTTGAGAGTTTCAGTCTTTTCTGGCTAACATGGGCAATGAAAGTCTGTCAGTTTGGTTAGACTGGCTCATTGTGTCTCTTTGCCTTTTGACTCCAATCCTTTTGCTAAGCCCAAGTCTCCCTATCCACTGGAGAAAGAAGCAAATCAGTTTGGGGTTTGTTTGTTTTTTCAAGCCATTGTTTTTGCATTCTCTCCTATATTGGCCCCCTCAATACTTTGCCTGCTATCTCATGTTTGCAGTCTTCAGTTCAAGCCACCAAGCTAAAAATTTGCAAACAAAGGATCTTTCAAGAATTCATATAAAGAGTGAGTTTTAAAGGTTCAATTTTATCAGTATGTTTAGTCATAGGTTCAGTTCCAGTCAACTCAAGATTTTTGACTATTTTCCCATTCTTTGACAACCCACCACCCATGCCAACACACTGATCTGAACAAAGAAGCCACTTAATCCATTCCCTTCTCCCATCCACCCCCCCAACCCACTCCCTTCCCCAGAGCCCACCCACACCAGCCAGAAGCAGAGAAGAATTTGAACAATGAAGCAAAACACCTTGACGCTCCCACACAAGCTCTGCTGGTGTGTATTGTGCAAAATGTACAAGTATCTATTTTGCACCACTTCAATCAGAGGTGCAAAATGCCTCCCCCAGGTTTCTTGGGGGGGATGGGGAGAGTTGGATCAAAGGACATGCATCATGTTGCAAGACAATGATCAGGCATTGAGTCCTGAAAGTGAATCAATTAAGCAGCCAGCAGGAATTGTGTTTGCAGAATTGACAATGCTTCACTGAACTTGATGGATCTCGAAAGAGCTAAGCGGCGACAGCCATAAGGGGTGAGTACCTGGATGGGAGATCACAGGAAATGCTATGGTTCTGATGAGGAAGTTTTAAAAAATACTTTCTGGAAGAAGGCTGTGGCAACCCAGTCCAGCGAGGATGCTAAATATAATTGCAGTTATCAAGCTTCAAGCTTGGCTTAAGCATGCTTTTGTCTTATTAGAACAATTGTCCCCATAAGCCATATTTTTTTTCTTTTGGTGTCTTAAAAAAACATCATAATTTGATGGCACATTGGTAGGAACTCAGCCCTCAAAGCTTCCTAGGATCTTATAGAATCCTAGAGCTGGAAGGGGCCTTGGAAGTCTTCTAGTTCAACCCCTTGCCCAAGGCAGGAATCAGAAGGTTTTCTTGTTGTGAGGAAGAGAGGAAAGAGCTCAGAAACCCCCTGGCTAGTCCAGGCATCTTAAGAGAGGTGATGGGTCTTTAAATTGAACTTCAGCCACCTTGGATAAAAGAGATTAAAAGAGGCACTAGCTGCAAGAGGACTCAGTGCAAAAGCAAATTCAAGTCTGGAAGAATGCTAAAACATGGCCCAAAGTTTCCTGAACTTTAAGAAATTTAGAAATATTTGCCCACATGGAGAGCATAATCCACCTTCCGGTGACCATCTGTTCATCTATCCATGGCAAGGTGCCCCACTATCCTCTTGGCATCTAGTCTACAGCTTTTGCATCATTCCGCTCCTTACACAGAAGAGGCCTTTCTTTCTACCAGACAGGTCTTAAAAGCAATCCCAAACAGCAACAGTCTGACCTGCAATCCAAGTTGATTAGTCCAGAAAAAAATCTACTTAGGTGTGCAAACTATTCTTCCTCTAAGGTGTTAAGGCACACACAACGTGGAAGATATTGACCCAAACAGCTCCTGCAGGAATCTGTAGCCCGGTACTTTCTGGAATTCCCATAATCACTTTCTGTTGGCCAAACTAGCTTGATGGGAAGACCAAAATATCTGGAAGCTTAACCTGCTTAGAGATACATATATATTTGTTTTGCTGGACTAATACTCTGCCAATCCTGATTTCACTCCTGATCTTCTTTTCCTCTAACAGGCCTGCAAAGTAGGCAAGGCAGAGGAAATATGACTCAGCAGTCACCTGCTGAGCTTCCAACGCTGAAGATGTACCCAAATTTACTTCTCCCAAGTCCTAACTCCTTAACTACTCTCCCATATCAGTTCCCTTATGTCTTAGATTTATATCCTACTTTCCCTTGAGAAGCTCAAGATGTCACGGATAATGTTCCCTCCTCCTCCTTTTTCGCTCCCATAATAATCTTGCAAGGTAGGCTGGGTGGAGAGAGAGAAATTGGCCCAAAGTCCCCCAGGGTCCTCCCATGGCTGAAGGGGGGATCAAAACCCAGATCTCTCTGCTGTCCAGCCAACACCTTCACCACAATACTACCCTACCTCTACTCTCTTGCATGACTCTCCTGGGAGGCAGGCATTTGTGCCAGGCTAATGGTTAAACCCCCAACTCCAGACACTTCTCCACTTGTTCAAAACTTCTCAGGTTGACATTGTTCAGCCATAGTCAAAACTCTACTGCAAACAGGAATAAGACTTTTTTGTGAATACCCAGATGTCAGAAGATCTCAAAAGGGGGAAGGGAGTCAAGAGAAGAGGGAGGAAGAGAAAGACTGATGGAGAAGTGAAGAATGAGAAGGTGGAGAATGAGAAGGTGGAGAATGAGAAGGTAAAGAAAGAGAGATGGAGAAGAAATGAAGATGAAGGTGAAGAGGAGAAGAAATGAAGAAGGGGAGAAGAAGGAGAAGAAGAAATCCTCACCTCTGCTTCTCTCCCTAAAGCTGGGTCCTTCGGCTGCTAGATTCCCCCAGGAAAATTCACTGCAGCATTTGCACAATGGGGGTCAAACACACAAGATAATACCAAGAGTGTTCACCATCTGGCCTGCCTTAACAAACTCCCCCCCCCGCTTTGCTGTCATTCTTACAAGCAAAGTCAAATGGTAGTTGTACCAGCTTGAGATATTACCATTTTTACAACTATGTGTTATTTTTAATGCAGTTCTAAATCTAGCATAAGTACAGTGATTATATTGCTTTTGGATCATTTTAACTTGTTAATTTGTCTTGGGCTTGGACCTCACCCACAGTGGGGAGCAGCTTATAAATGATTGATCTGTTGTCTCTCTGAGAACCTCTAATGGAAATGGAACTTATAGGAAGCATCTTTGAACGGCTGAAGGCATTATTTTTATTTTCAGCAGCTCAGCTGCCTGGCACAGGTTAAATGTTGGCAGTTTTCTAAATCATGTATATCTTCTAAATATCTTCTAACATGCTTAGAAAAACAAAATATTACTTTTTTCTCCTGTCCTCTCTTGTCCTCCACAGAGTAAGTGTTTTTTAGGCCAACCTCTAAAGCAGTGTTTCTCAATCCTGGCAACTTCAAAATGAATGTTGGGTCCTTGGTGCTCTCTGAGCTTGGTTGTTTCCCTGCAGACGTTTTATTACCCAACTAGGCAACATCATCAGTGCTAGAAGAGAGGAGGTTTGCTCTCTTTTGACAGACTAGTGACTTGCCTTGTCAGTGTTGGTGGGAATGTTCTTGTGTTCTTGTTGATTCCTTGCTTAATAATAATAATAATCTTTATTGTCATTGTACCATGTACAACGAAATTAAAAATGCCACCCAGTCAGTTGTTTACTGCTAGTGTGTCTAAGTAGTTAGTTCCTTGATTGGGGAATTGTTTATTTTTTGTTAGTCTAATATTAATTTTGCTGTTAATCTCTGTTTATCTGAGTATTGATTGCTGATGAGGAGGTGGTTTGGTCTTTCTGTTTCTTTTTTTCTCTTTTGAATGATATGTAGATGTGTAGATGTTGTTTGTCTCTGTGCCTGTTGATGGCTGATCTGTCTGAGTGCCAAGCTTCCAGGAATTCTCTAGCATTTTTAGATTTGACTTGGTCTAGGATGCTCACAGATTCACAGTTGAAACTATAATCAAGTCTGTCCACATGTTGTGGCATGGCTGGCTGGGGAATTCTGAGAGTTGAAGTCCACTGCTTTGAAGTTGCCAAGTTGAGAAATACTGCTCTATAAGAACATCTGGAATATCAAAACATTTTTAGCATTTACTAGAATCTGTAGAAAAAGAGTCTTGGCTTGATTTATAAGAGGAGTTCCTGCAGTTATGAATCTCAGGGTGGATTTATCCCAGCTTGTATATTTCTGTAACAGGAAGGCCAGAGCCAAAAACAGAATGCAAGAAAGGTGTCTTGGCCAGCAGCCCAACATAAAAATAACTTTCCTTAACATCTTTATTGCAGCAAGAAGCCTCACCCAGTCATCACTCCCTCATCTTCCCTTCACTGCCTGCCTGCTCATCTAAAGTCAAGTGGGAGGGCTGCCAAAGCATTTTCGGATGCCAAATGTTGTGCTAAGCTTTAAAATATGCAAATAATATTTCTCATCAACATCAGAGGGCCATTTTTAGAACAGAAGGCAAAGGCTGTGTTGGGTACCTGAGATTTTCTATGGTCTCCATGTGCAAACATTAACTTCACCCTGCTTAGTGTCTGAGCCTAAAGATGTTGGCAACCTTTCTTTGTATTTTTTTTGTTAACAGAATCTGTGGTATTGATTATAACCTGCCATTGTCCTTTATGTTGTCTTTGGAATATAATCTGTTCAATTGATATGTACTGGAAGTGTTCGATTTACAACCATTCATTTAGTGACACTTGAAGTTACAACAGCACTGAAAAAAGTCTCTTACAATTGGTCTTCGCACTTATAACTATTGCAGCATCCCTGTGGTCACATGATCAAAATTTGGGCACTTGCAACTGACATGTATTTATGATGGTTGTAGTGTTCTGGGATCCTGTGATCGCCATTTGCAATATTCCCAGCCAATTTCTGACAAACAAAGTCAATGGGGAAAATCAGATTTACTTAATGACCATATGATTAATTTAGAACCGCAGTGATTCACTTAAGAACCATGGCAGAAAAAGGTTGTAAAGTTAAATCACTTAATAACCAACTTGCTTAGCAATGGAAATATTGGTCCCAGTTGTGACCATACAGGGCTACCTATATTAAATCTGGAACAAATTTCTTAGTCATTTGGTTAATATTGTTGTAAAAAGTCTATTTCCTGGCAAGAGATTGATCTACCTCAGTATTTCTCAATCTCGGCAACTTTAAGAAGTATGGACTTCAGCTCCCAAAATTTCCCTCACTAGTATATGAGTGAACTTCAACTCCCAGAATTCCCCCACCATCATGGTAGCTGGGGAATTCTGAGAGTTGAAGTCTACACATCTTACAGATGCTGAGGCTGAGAAACACTGTCCATGATTGTGGTTTTCTCCAGACCATATTCTTCTTTGTAGATCCAAGTTATACAGATAGTCCTCGCTTAGTGACCATTTGAAGTTATGAAGGATGCCCCAAAAGGTACTTTTGACCCAATGTCAGAGTTCCAGTGGTGGCAACCCGCCCCCATGATGAAATGACCACATTAAGGGTGCTTGACAACCAGTTTACCTTTACAGCCATTTGCAGCATTCCACAGTCAGATGGAGCAATTTACATTTTTTTGCTTAACAATGCCATAAAAATAGTAATAAAATCAAGTCAGTCACATGGGTACCTAGACATACAATTGTCATGATTTATGAAGGAAATTCTGGGCATCATACATCAAGGACTACTTATAGAGTTAGTGTTAGTGGTATTATAATTTAGTGTTGTCTCAATTCTCATTCATTCGTTAGTGATTCCAACAATCCCTCCTTGAATTCTTTGTAAAACTGAGCTATCAGCCCATCTGGATCTAGTACCTCCCCAAGTTTGATTTGGTTTATTCCTCGGATAGTTCTAGGTTAATATTACATTGGTCCAATTCCTTATGAATGGACTTTTCAACATACTTATTTTATTCCTGGCTGGTCAACTTCAGCTCTTGGACCAACATCACAGAAGGATTTATTCATTCGTGGAAATGTATCTTGAAAAAAGTCTTTTAAAAAAACAGCCAGGAACTGGCAGATTTCTATAAACTGCTGCAATTAGTGACAAAGATCTGAGCAAAATGTTTAAAAGATTTCCTATGATCTGTCAAAGAGGGGGAAAGCCACATCCATCAGAATAATTTGGTGTTCTCAGGAAAGCCATTAATGATTCAAAATTGTTTTTTGCTGGCTCTATCTTGCTGGTCCTTTTTCTTACACTCAAACACAGACACACAGACACACTTATAGCAAAATGCAGCAATCTTTAAAGGAGGATGCAAGGTTTTGCATCAATTTTTTCCCTGATTTTTCACCACATCATCTGAAAAATAATTGCCCCTAGAAATTCTTGGCTCTTTTATGAGAAGCACCTTCATGAAATTTTCTGCCTTTTACAGGTAGTCCTCAGTCATTCATTTAGCAACCATTCAAAATTATAATTGCACTGAAAAAAGTAACTTACAAGTGATCTTCACACTTATGACTATCACAGCATCCCCACAATTACATGATTAAAATTTGGGTGCTGACAATTGGCATGTATTTACAAAGGTTACAGCATCCCGGGGTCATGTGATTGCCATCTGCAATCTTCCTAGTTGGTTTCCAACAAGCAAAGTCTATGGGGAAGCTGGATGCACCTAACAACTGTGTAATTCATTTAACAGCTGCAGTGATTTGGTTAACAATCATGGCAAGAAGGTCATAAAATCAGGCACAACTCATTTAACAACCACCTTGCTTAGCAACAGAAATTCTGGACCCAACTGTGGTCGTAATTCGAGGAGTACCAGTAATAAAACTTGCTAGTCCAAAGAGATGCTGCTAGACTCTTGATTTTTGTCTAAAATAGACTTACAAGGCTCTCTTCTTGCACTGTTTCTACAAGGAGAAGCATTTTGTTCTTTTAGTGGGATCTGTGGAAATCAGCCTTTCAGAAAACTTCAAAGGCACATAATTGTTGGCAGCTTCCGCCTACATAAAAAAAGGTTAGAGATGGCAACAAGAAGAAGAAATTACAGTTTTCAATGGATTGAAAGCATGACTGAAGAACTACTGCTGCTCCTAATGCTGTGTTTCTCAACTTAGGCAATTTTAAGATGAGTGGTCTTCAACTCCCTGCATGCCATCTTAAAAGTTGCCCAGGTTGAAAAACAATGTCCTAATGAGATCCAGCATCTCAATTCCAGGTCTGTGGGACAGGTCCGATCAGCTTTTCTGTTCTTCAAAACTCAGTCGGAGATATTTGATCAAAAGCAACCATAAAAGAGGAAAAAGTGAATGCATGGAATGGTAAAGCAAATTTCTCCAAAAAAAATGATGACTTCTTGGCTCAAGAAAATCAAAATTCTTACGGGAAGCAAAGGAATGGCATATTCTGCTCAGTAATCCACCCGGATTACATTCCTGAACAATTTGCGAGACAAACAACAACATACCTTCTATGATCAATTGAAATTAAATATAAACCATGAAATGCAAAGAGATTACAGCAGATAACTGAGATCCCCAATCTGGAAATAGAAGCTTTTCCAGACCCATCTTCAAGTTGAGACAGATGACTCAAAATTTGAGACCAAACAGGACTTCATTGTTTTTAGGATGTGGATGTGTCACCAATATTTCACAGGAGAAAGTCAGTGTTCAGTCGTGCACAAGGAAATTTCTCTTTAATTCCAGATATGATGAAACAGATGTGGCTGTTGAGGGTTGGGCTTACATCAGTAGTAGGTTATCTCTGATAGAAGAGAATATTTGTAACTCAGGGTTGAATGATGGAGTCCTTGGTGTTCTCTTAGCTTGGTTGGTTTCTTGCAGATGTTTCATGACCTAACTAAGTAACATCATCAGTGCTAGAAATGCTAGATCTCAACCTTTCTAACAATGATGATGTTACCTAGTTGGGTAACAAAATGTCTGCAGGAAAACAACCAAGCACAGAGAGCACCAAGGATTCCACAGTAGGTTATCTCTTTGGGTTGGAGCCACACTGGGAAGTTGGGGAGTGGGTATATTCACAAAATGGCTGCCATGGTCTGCCACATACAGCCAATCAATATAGGTAGTCCTTGACTTATGACTATAATTGAGCCCTGAATTATGGTCATAAGTTGTGATGGTCATTAAGCAAGTAACTACATCAGTTGTTAAGTGAGGAATGTCTGTAAACGTCACTTGAACAGAAAGTAAAGAATAATCCAGGAAACTTTCTACTATCCCAGAACCTCTGTAAGGGCTTGGGGCTACTACCAATAAATATGATGCTACAAACTGGTGCTTCAACATATGTAAAAAATAAGGAGGAAGACCTAGATGGAGACATCTATGTAAAATTTGTCACCTAACAGAGCTGAAACATTTCTAAGTTCTGAGAAGTAAGCACAATCAGACTACAGGTAGTCCTAGACTTACAACCATAGTGGAGCCATCACAGTTGTTAGCCATAATATAAGTCATGATAGTCATAAATCGGGTCACCAATACAATCAACCTGATTTTACAATCTTTTTTGCAATGTCATTAAGGAAACGCCATGTTAAGAGTCATTAATTAAACCCTTAATCAAATCAATTATTCGCTATGGGCTGGTTTTGCTGCAAGCCAGAAGGAAATCCTGGTTTTCTATAAAATTGTTGTAAAACATGTTTACATGACCGTGGGATATTTCAAATGGCTATAAATGCTGGCCGACTGCAGTCACGTGGTCACGGGGGTGGGACTGCCATTGGAACTATGCAACCAGATCATAAACACCCAGAAGAGGTGCATCATAACTCTGAATGGTCACCAAGCAACTGATCATAAGTTAAGGACTATTTGTAGCAAGATTTTGTTATTATAGCCCATTTCAATACAAGTAGTTTTAGCCTTCCTACAGAGTTGATTTCCTGATCTGGTTGGCTTTGTGGGGCTGATCAGGCCAGATCTTTATTTTTTTAAAGAAAATATCTTTCCAAATAGTTTGGTAGGCCCAGGTGCACAACGGGCACCAAGGGAGATGACGGTGACATATCTGATTGCGAGAAATTAGTTCCAATCCTTACTCGACTGTGCTGTTCAACCCCAGACCAATTCCTCCCCGATCCACTTTGCTTGCTTGCCCTCTCCCTCCAGACAGCATGGCTGAGTGTGAAGAGATATGCCAGGCTAGATGCCAGACCAAAGGATGCTTTGAGTTTGCAAGAGAGCAATAAGGAAGCAGCTCCTGAAGTGATCAGGGACAACAACATTGCCCAGGAGAAGAGAGAAAGCAGTGGGCAGAGTAAAGCTACAAGGCCTGGACCTCCAGAGGTGTCCCCATGCCCAAAACCAGCTCAGCTCAATATCTTGAAAGATCATACAGCTGAGCAGTCTTTCCAGTGGTACAGAAAGTGAGGAAAAGACAGGTGAAAGGTGCCTGATGTGCATAACTATGCAGCCAGCAAGGCAGATGCCAAACCAGTTCACAGTTTGTCTTAATGCCAGCTTGGCCTCTTTCTTCTGCCAACCAGCAGCTTGAAGCCTCTCCTGAAACCAGAGGCTTGAAAATGGCACTGTTCCAGTTGAGACAGTTTCTCTAAAAGGAGTGAGAGGTGGCCCTCTAGGACTCTGGTGTGAAGCCTAAAAGCTCCCATTCACAAGTTTCTACACAGACCTTAGAAACAAGGAGACATCTTCGTTACAACAATAGCACCAAATGCCACCTCTCCCCACTTCTCAGCTCATGCTGCTTTTCACCAGGGGCTGCTTGCAACTTGCTCAGAAACATTTCCCGATTTCCCCAAACAATATAGATGAAGCTCCCAGAATTCCCCAGTGAAAATGTGTAGATCTCAGCTACCAGAATTCCCCAGCCAACCCTGTAGTGCTTTAAAAACAATTGCACATTTACAGCAACTAATAGGGTCTAGCACATTCTGCACTGGTGAGTCTATTTGGAATCAAAAGAAAAAATTCAGGTTTCTAAGTGTCAGCTTTGAACCTGAATTTTCCCTTTTGAACCTAAATAGCTCTGAAAAAATAACAACTCCATTTCTAGATGGTTTGCATTTTAGGCTCCCAGTCTGTGAAAGGAAGATTTAGCATAAGAAGTCACAGGAGGAGAACTAACACATTTTATTCAAAGGCATCAGCTTTTGTGAGCTACAATTTCACTGTGGGAAGGAAACCCTGAAAGATGTTTCTCTGGTGTAGGAATTACTGGATAGATAAAAGTTTTCCAACTCTTCCTTTTATTAAAATAAATCTTCTTAGAGGAAATGCTATTCTCTTCACCCTAACTTTTAGCCTCCTGCAATAACATTTCTTATAATCTGCCATTTAAAATCCCCCAGGAATTATCTTCTATCTTGAAAAGTTTAGCATCTAATACAAGGGAAGTTTTGGGACTAAAAGGGAGAGAAATCCAGGGATGGAGTATCTAAAAGAAGTTTTACCCTTAGTGGGCAAAAATTAAGAAATGAAATGGCAGGCCAAGCTAACAGTACAAAAAATGTTATAGCATTTGGGATGAAAACTTCTTTAAACTACTCTTCTGATATCTATCATCACCAGGAGTAAACTTTTGATTGTGCACGGCAGTGTTTCTCAATCTTGACAACTTTAAGATGTCAACTCCCTGGCTGGCTGGAGAATTCTGGGAATTGGAGTCCACACACCTTAAATTTAGCAAGGTAGAGAAACACTGGTCCAGTGAAACTTTCCAGGGAAGTTTAAAACAATAAACTTCATTTTTAAAACCAACACAATTCTCATGTGTGCCATAGGAAACTTCGAGAAGAAACTGTTTAACAATAGATGCTTGCTGATCATTTTGGGGCATTCCACTTGCTTTGTGCTTGGTCATTTATTTTTTTTAAAAAACTCTTTAACAATGCTCATTGGGACTAGAAACTGTGTCATTAAGTAAAGAGACTGTTAAGTCAAAAACTTGTGATCATATCACTTAACAATAGTAATTCCAGAAGTCCCCAGTAACTTAAGTCAGGACCTCACGTGTCTGCAAACTCTGACTTCCTGCCAGCTTCCCGATTAATTTTGCTTGTGGGTAGTTGACAGGAACATCAGAAATCCCAATCATGTGATCACAGGGGACTGCAATGGCTGTAAGTACCTGTATGCATACAAGGATAACTAATCAACCTGCTGCTGGCAGATCTTAGTTTATAATCATAGCTCAAATCCAGATCAGAGTAACTTTTTTTCTTGCTGTCACTCAGATTGGGCAAAACATTTTCACCTGACTGCTGAAACTGCCTATAACAACTTTGAAACCACTAAATTGGGAGAGAGGATGCATTTCACAGGAACAGTTTTGAAATGCATATATATGATTTGCCATGCAATAGAAAAGAGTTTTATAAAGTGCTCAATCTAGTATCACATTTATCATAAAGCACCTTCCTCCTCTTTTCCTGAACCATCCAGGCAAGGAGAATTTAATACTTCTAACCTGAACCACAATCTGGTTCTCTAATAATAGCCACAAAGAGTTGAAGGCTTAGGAAATTCACATAATCAACTTCTGTCGTTGCTATTCTCATAACAAGAAGAAATTTTGCCCCCAAACCTGGAGATTTCATATGGCTATCTTCATTAATAATGCTTATGCCCAATTCTGTTTTAAATACATACACACAGTAACAACTGCAATACAATTTCCCCTCTACAGTAATACCTCTCTATACTCTAAAGTCAATAGTCTAAAAGGCCACCAGCATCATTGATGTATTTCTGCGCAACAACCAGAACAGCTATAAGAGACGAATGACTACAATTCAACTTCTATTCCCAGATCATAAGAATCTGCAATCCAGTTTCTGTGCTCAAGTTTCATGTTCAAGGTCTAAGGTCCAAACTTCAGGACTTATTCAAAATGGCCATCCTGGCATATCAGTGACTCACCTTTGTGGTATCATCATGTGACCGCTGATACCGCTTCCATCGGCAGCCATAAATTCCCGTGAGGCATGACAAACACAATTGGGGCTCGTAATACTGGAGTGGCTGATGTTTAACCATGCTCTTCCAGCTAGCTGGCTGCAAATTATCAGATGTCCATCAGGGTTGGGAGACCCCTGCAAAGAAAGAAGAAGAATTGGGTTAAACTCTATCACAATTGAGTTAGGAGAAACATCTCATGAAAGTATAATCACTTTTCTTCTACATCCTACCATTCAGCAGATAGGCAAAGAAGAGGATCCATGCCTAAATTTGCCTTGGGGTCCAAATTTTTGTTGTTTCCTTTATTTCCATGTGAGGCCACAACTCCACAATAACCCCCAGTTGTTCAGATGTCGCACTACACCTGGGACAAAAAGTGGCAACTACAGGCCTCCTGGTACCATCCATGATGAAGGGAAGCTTCACTGATTTCCTCAATTCACTGCTCTCTTGTATTTTCTACAAAGAATTCTGGAAGAACATGACATAGCCTGCTAGAAACCCTGACAATGGTAAACTCAATATTTTTAGAAAGCATTGCATTGGGGAAAGGTTGATTCAGTTCCTACATTCAGAAACATTTCTCCTTCAAACTGTAATGGTATGTGGGAATGACCTTGGGAGAATGGGGAAGAGATGCTACCCAGGGAATTGTCAGATAAGAGGGAGTATAGCCCACAGTTGCATAATGGGCAGAGAAAGAAACTTAGAAAGGATCATCCTCCATAATTTATCAGACAACAGGAGAATTGTAGTTTCAGACTTGGTAGATTTTGTTAATGTACCTTTGCAATAAAGTAGAATTAGCTTATCTGGCTATGTTCCTGTCTGGTCTACCTGATAAGGCTGACATCAGTCTAGAAAGTTAAAGTTCAGTGACCTGAACTCAACTCTCATCAAGTGTAGAAAGATTCCAGGCAGTTTTGTTCCAGCCTCTCCTGTAATCTACAAAATCAGGTAAGGATAATCAGTGCTTCCACTGAGGAAGCAAGAGATCTTAATCAGTTCATCAAACATGCCCTGCACTGACCCCCTTAGCTACTGACTCCCACTCCCATTATTCTTTTAGCCCTCCAGGGAATTATAGAAATCACAATCCAACACATCTGGAAAGCTTCTAGTCTGAGAAGGCTGTGCTTTCCAAAAGCTATTTGCAAAACTTTTTTTTGGAAAAGTTCACATCTGATACTGTACTGGGAGTCCTCAGCTTATGACTGTAATGGAACCTGCCCATTACAGTTGTAAGTCATGACAGTTATAAAGCAGGTCACCATTGTGATCAACCTAATTTTACAACCTTTTTTGTTGTAGGTCATTGAGCAAATTTGCCATGGTCATTAAGTGAATGCTGCAGTTGTTAAGTGAACCCACTGTTTGGTGGGATGTTTTTGCCAAAAATCAGAAGTAAACACCAATTTTCTGCAAAAATGTCATACATCATGGTCACATGACCACGGGACCCTACAAATGGCTATAAATGAGGGCCAGCTGCTGCATCCAAAATCCAATCACGTGACAACAATGTGAGCAACCATCGGAACTGGTTCATAAGTCCCTTTTTCAGGTTCCATTGTAACTTCAAATGGTTGCTAAGCAACTGATCATAAATCAAGGACGACCTGTAGTGGTTTTAACTATAAGCTCTTCCAGGAAATGGGACA
>JANHZU010005315.1:95263-114715 GCA_032468055.1 Acrochordus granulatus | reverse complement strand
CAGTGCAAAAACTAAGGTTTTCAGGGATGTCCAGAATGTTATGGTGATGGCTATTACAGTGTGATGGAAGTTCCACCTATTTTTTATTGTGGCTGTCATCTTGACTTTTTGAACCGTTTACTCTCTGGACACCCTAGAGGCATTCAAGACTCCAGGGCCTCTTATCCTGGCAATAATTAGGGGTGTCTTTTTTAAAAAAGGAACCAAAGCAGGGATCCACATTCTCTTGTATCTACTGTTTCCTAAATTCATCATCATCAAGGTGGAGGCCACAAATGTACTACACAAGTTGTGCCTATTTTAAATTGGAGGAACCAGAGTTTTAATTCTAGATCTCCATGGCCATTTATGGCTCCTCTAGTTTAATCTCCTGAGTTAAGTCTCAATAAAAGAGAATCTCTGTAACTGTGGTGGTCTTGGTACTCTTTGGGCTTGTTATTTTCTTGCAGACATTTCATTACCCAACTAGGTCACATCATCACTGCTGGAAGGGAGTGAGGTTTGCTCTCTGTTCATACACAAGACTTCTGAGTTAAAACACCCATTTTAATCTCAAAGGCCAACTAAAGAAGATGGCTCAGATAGCTAAAGCTCTGTTAATGCTGACTACTGGACAGATTTCTCACTCCACAGAATCTTCCCCCCAAACTACTGGCTGTGCCTCATGGGACTTTTAGGGAGAATGAGTTGGCCTGATGTCCAGCTGATGCACCTCCAGAGCCTGCAGCCGATGAGAGCAAAGGAACCTGCAAAGCCTGGTTTCCCTGTCTCTGCTGCTCCAAAGCCACAGCCTAGGAGGAATCCTTCAAAATGAGAAGGCACCAGCTGCAGCCGTGTCCCGGGGGGCCTGCACTTTATATTCTCCTGCCATTATTCATTGGATGAGAAAAATTCTGCAAGAACTGGAGCAGAAGCAGGAAAAGCAGGGGAGGAAATAAAAGGAATTAAAGAGAGAGGGCAAGAAAGAAGCAGATGAGTGAGGGAGAAAAGCATCAGAAAAGCTCTCTTGCTCCATCAAATAAAAGCAAAAGAAGATAAATAGCTCCTTAAATCTCTTGCTGCTTCCACCTCATTCACATGCAGGGTCTGCTTTAAGCTGCAGGACCAAAGCAGGCCAACCTCGTGCCTCAATGACCCCTTCCTTTCCTCCTTAGTTAGAAATACACAGCACAAGTGCAAACACACCACCACCTTTCTTGAGTCCTCAGTGGAGGGAGCAAAACATCATTACAAATGTACAAATCCCCAATTCTAGCTTTCTTAGAAAGTTGCTTAGATAGAAACCCAAGTCGTACAAAACCAAGAAAACACAACTTAATTTGTCAACACAATACAGGACACAGTAAAGTGGGAGAATGGTATCTGTTTTTAAATCTATAAAACGGCATCATGAGCCTTTGGACAGGAGTTTCTGTCACTTGAAGGCTGGTGGACACATCTGAAGAGCTTCCACCAAATGACTACCTGGGGATGCCTGTCAGTTGCAGGGGAACATCCCTTGACCCTTTTTTGGCCTTTTGACCAACCTGTCTTTGAAAAGCAACAGCTCCCATTGAATGGAGGTCACAGAGGCAGCAGGACATTTTCCCTTGTGGGCAGAGCCGTGCTGGAGTAAGAGTTGGATCCCCCAATGCTCTTGCCTCCTGACCATGGACCTCTGCAAGCCTCTCCCCTTGGGCCACCAATGGTCAACTCACCACCCTCCTGCTGAGTTGGGGCAGTCTCTGAAACTGCCTCTGGCCTTTTGTCCTTGGAACAATGGTGGAGCCTATAGGTGCTCTATGCTAGAGAGCAGCATCCAACCATACTGATTCTTTCCTGAGGCTTGAGATCTGGTGGCCTGAAACTCCTCCATTTACTTATCAGCACTTTGCTGGTTTTCTTGGCAGATGCTGAAAACCATTTGACACTGCTTTCTTCTTGGATGTTGCTTCCCAGGTTGTCTTGCCATCCTGCCATGCTCTGTGGTTGCCCCACCCAAATATTAACCAGGCCAGCCCAGCTTAGCTTACCTCCTGACTCTAAGGAAGACCAGATGGACATGGTCATCTCCCGAGGCTTTGCTTCCAGACAGGCATCAGAAGCATTTAAACAAAATCACAATGCTCTTAAGAACTATCTCCTTCCCTGAGCTGTTTCCAAATAAAAAGTTAGGATATGAAAAAGGAGAAGGAGCCTTGAAAAACTTACCAGGCAGTTGAACTTGGGAAAGACATCAGTGGTGGAGTTAAAGCTTCTCCTTTTAAGGTGTGGACAGCCTGGGATGGTTGAGAGGCAGGCTGAGAATGCATCTGAGTCTCTACTTGCCTTGAGTCCTGAGCTGGTTTAATCCACCGGCTTGTTTCTGGTTTCATCCATTTCCCCTGGATTCCCCATCTTGCCATGTAAACTTTGCAAATGTCGTAGTTCATGGAGGAGTAATACAAAAGGTCCAGAACCAGCAAGACTACAACAAAAAACCCATAGACCCAAACTCCTAACAACGCACTGTAATTGCTGCAGAAAGAGAAAACTGGTGTTAGTAAGGGATTGTTAACACGTTACTTCCCACTCAACGTTAAAACTTAAAGCTATGAAATGCGTAGAAAATATGATCTAAGTTTCTATCTCTATTTCTGTTTCTCTCTTCCCAAAAATGAAACTAGTGTGCTTGGATTCTTCTGCAGCCTTCTGTAACATTGCACACCTTGCCTAGCTTCAACAAGGCCAGAGCACATCTGCCTCTGCATATTTCTTTGATGCCCATCAGTGTGGGAAATACACACGCCTGCAAAATCCTGAATGGTTAAACTAACTCTGACTCTTGTGGCTGGGGCAGAGGACATGTGGGCTCTGTTGACACCTGGAAGCCTTTGAAATGGCATGGACTAGACCTGTGTTTCTCAACCTCAATAGCTTTTAAGATATGTGGACTTCAACTCCCAGAATTCCAGCATGCTTCAATGCCATCCATTAAAAAGAACAAAAGGCTAAAGGAGCTAGAAAACATTAAGGGAAACTTTCTTCCTTTTCTTTATCCAATAGAATAATTTTTGTTTTGAGACATTGAAGCTGTGACAGTTCAGTCTGAGTAAAAATTACTCAATATGAGTTTGTCAATTGCAGAGTTTGGCCTAAGAAAAAACATGGATCTGCCAAATTGCTCCCTACTCTTGCATACCAATATGTGCCTTTCTTCTAGCAATGCTTTGTAAAATGTATTATGCTGTGCTACGAATGACGTTTGCAGCCTGCTTCATTTCTGTCCTATGTTTCTCTGGACATGCTATCCAGAAAGTCATTTACAACCGGATTGGGATGATGCAGAGGCTGGGAGTGAAAGCATTTTAACATACATGGTATTGGTTCAATGAATAGAGAAATGAAGAGGCAAAAAAGATCTTGGATCAAACAGTTTATTTTAAATAAGCTTTTAAGAAATTTCCTCTTTCAAATAGGATCAATTAATTTTCTTTTCAGAAGCTGCCTATTGCTAACTCATTGTTAAAACCAAATATATTTCTATTTACAGGGATTTTTTCACTAAGAAAGGCTTCCTATAAAAGTTTTATATTGCCCAAGTAGAATCAACCAAAGAAAAACATTTTCCAGCTGAAATATAGTTAACTCTTCCATTAAGAGTGGTTAGATAAGAAGAACAGAATCACAGGTCTGAGGAGTTTGTGGTCAAACAGCAGAAGCATAAGTACAACAAGACATTATATTTTCAGAATGATATATGACATTTCCCATACAATTTTAAAATATTTGCTGGTTGGGTGTAAGAAAACAATGAAAAGGCTGAAACAATGAAAAGGCCCATGTGGGCTTCAGCAGACATCAGTATTTAGGAAATCTGGGGTGACTTAGGAACACTGTCTCATTTTGGTTAAGATTTAGAGGGGAGATTTTATCCCTTTGTATTTTATCTGGTATATTCTGCTGCATTTTATGCTACTTAAGTTTTAAGAAGAAAAGCTTTTATTTCTTTCTGATTTATTCATAGCCATAAAGGGGTTAAGAAATGGATAAGCCAACTTCCGTATTTCTTTCCTTCTTATTCCTCTGTTTTTCTCTCCTTGCTTTTCTGCTTTTGCTCCTGTACATCCTACACATTATTGGATCTATTGGATCCCCCTCACCCCCTTCAAGACTTTTGTTAAGTGCTGTTGAATACCATACCTAATTCTGTCCCACTTGCCATTACTGTAATGTAATAGTTAATCTCTTAACTACTAAATCTCATTAGGATATTCTTTCTGCCACTGTTGCTGTAATTTCCTTTTTTGTAATATTTAAGACTTTAAAGTTACCTATATATCAGAAAGGCATAAAAAACGCAATTAAAATGTTTTGAGGAGGAGGGAGGAGGGAATGGCAAGAAAGAGATGCCTGTACAATGTTTGTACAGAATTCCAGAATTTACATATTCCAATTCCAGAATTTAAATATTATTCCCTTTGCTCTGTCTGCAACTGCTGCAAATGTCTTTAACTGAGACAAGCAGGAAATCCCAGCGTGATAGGCTAGGCCAGCTTTTCTCAGCTTAGCAACTTTAAGAAGTGTGGATTTCATGGCTAAAGAATTTTGGGAATTGAAGTCCACTCATCTGAAGGTTGCCAAAGTTAGAAACACTGGACTAGAGGGGGAGGTTGAGGAAAAAATCTGAAAAAAACTGCAAGCCGCTTATGCAGTATAGCCAGGACAGACAACCTAGGAGTTTAAACCTGGTTTAAGAGAGGGACTTTTAGGGCACACGGTGGTGCGAGCAGTTAAGATATTGGGCTTGTCGGCTGGAAGGTGCTGGAAGGTTGGCAGCTCAAATTCAAGACCCAAGAACTGCCGCGTAACAGGATGAGCTCCCGTTGCCTGCCTAGTTCCTGCCAAGCCTTTCCATTCGAAAGCGTGTAAAGATGCAAACAGACAAATAGGTGCCACCTTTGGTGGGAAAGGTAACAGCATTCCCTGCTCATCAGCATATTAGTCATGCCGGCCACATGACCACGGAAGCGTCTTTGGGCAAATGCTGGCTCCCTCCGCTAGGAAATGGAGATGAGCACCACTCCTGAGCCGGCCATGACTGGCAGGGGAAACCTTTAACTTTAAGAGAGACTTTAACTTTCATTACAGGAGAAACATTTGCAGATCACATTCTAATCCTTCTGAAATTATTTAGCTTAATAATACTGTTGAATGGTGTGGAAGAACAGCACTACTAAGACATTCACATAATATGCAGCATGTGAGGATCTTGCCCAAATAAATAAGAGGCTTGCTCTATATTTTAGGATAATTAGGAAGATAGTATGAAATTTCTTGTCTAGTTTTATTTCATTTTTCCTATTCTTTCTTCCAAGAAAGGTGACATTTTTGCAGTCTAGAATGTGCAACAAATCTCTCTCACAGACACATTAGCATGGGATTGGGAATAGCATTCCAGAAAGTGCACTATGATTTCACTGTGAATAAAGTTTTCACCAGGAAACCAAGGACAAGATCCTAACCTTTGGTCACTGTGGATAATACATTTGTAAATTACAAGTAACTCGCATTTTTGTGTATAAAAGCAACAGAATCCCTCCACAGCTTTGTATGCATTTCACCTTTATAGTTTGCTGCTATAGCTTAGGGGGAACATTCCTCCTTTGCTAATGAACACTAATCACCAATTAAAAGAGCAATTAGTTGAAAGTCCAATCAGGGCACACCAGCCAAAAGGCCTGCAAAGAATTCCAAGCCAGCCTGAGCTGATTCTGGTTTTTAAGTGGTAGATTTATCATTCTGAGACAGAAACAGAAAAACTGCAGGAGGGATGTTATAAAACATCCAGCTGTAACCATATGTTTTGTCCATTTATCTCAGTGGTTCTCAACCTCAGCAACTTTAAGATGTGTGGATGTCATGCTGGCTAGGGAATTCTGGGAGTTGAAATTTACTCATCTTAAAGTTGCCAAATATGAGAAAGACTGATTTTATCCTCTACAGCCTGAAGGTCACAGTCACTTTTCTGTTAGCAGAAAACATTTATCTTCTACCTCTCCATCACTCCAAAATCTGTTGCATCTTGAGGTGTTAATGCTTTTTACTGAGTAAGAATGTATCACTCAGCTAATTCAGTTGCATGCAGCTGACTTTGAAAAAGCTTGAGAGTAAAATCTTAATATATATTGGGGGGAGAATGGATTCAAGGGTATATTCAAAAATAAAAAAAGACCTTCGAGCACTTCAGAAGTTACAATGGCAAACTGCTTTCATATTACTGCCAAGAAGGCAATGTGGATACATCTAGATAGGCATTAGGAGATGAGCTTTCATCCAAGAAGACTTCTCTTAGGGTGACTTTCACAATGGTTTCATCTCTGAGCAGATCCAGCAGTAACGTTTGAACTGCATCTAGTCTGTGTTTCTTTAATGTCAGTCTGTCCCTTCTCAGCTGTGGGCTAGGAAAATAGCTAAGGGGTGTTTGTGAGATCCTTCTAAAGAGGATCTTGTAAGACAATAAGCACTAATATTTTTTAACATATTTGACAAATATTATTAGCATATTTCTTTGTAATACATTATTTTAGAGGAGAATCTGAGGCAGACTAACAGCGATTCAAGACACAATAAATTACAGACATTCACAATTCACTTTTATGCAGCTTGATTTTGTAAACATTTAGATTCTGCAAAGTGATTCTTTCTCAATGCAAACTGTGTAGTCCTACATTCAATTGAGATCCAAGTGCGCAAACTTGACTTTTGGCTGGTCATTCAGATCCAGTGAAATGGGAATCTTTGCACAATGTAGAAGAAAGTGGGATGACCATGATCATTCAGCCCTTTAGAGGAGGAGCCCTGTTTCAAGGTCAGTTTGGTGCAGTCCTGGCCTAGGAACCAGGATATGGTGAGTTCTGATTGCTTCCTGAGGCAAGAAAGCTGGCTGGGTGACTTTGGGCCAGTCACTCTCTTTCAGCCCAACCCACCTCACAGGGTTGTTTCAGGGGAAAATAGGAGGCAGGAAAATTAGGTATGTTCGCTGCCTTGAGTTATATACTGTATATTGAAAGGCTGGGATAATACAATATCCGGAGATAGTAAAACAGAAGATAAAGAAAGAAAATCAGAAAGTATGAAGATGTGAAAACTGAATTGAAAGATTACAGCATAAACCAGCTGTGGTGGTCCCAGGGGCTATTGGCACACTGGGTGCCATACATAAATCTTTGATGGTACTTACACAATCTTGCATTGACAAAATTTCCATCTATCAATTATAAAAAAACACTGTTTGGATCAACACATATACTACAACGATGCATTATGACAATCTATGTTCTTGGGAAGACCTAATGCTTGTGAAGGCCAAGACCAGCTAAAGAACTGGCAGCTGTGATTTCACACTGCTGTGAACAGATAATAATAAAAATGAAGAAGCTAAATAGCTCTTGGACTTAAGAATTCAAACAGATAGGCCCTGCCACACAATACCCAGACTTAACAATTGTTGATAAGAAAGACAAGAAAGTCTGGATAGTGGATGCAGCAGTACCTGGAGAAGCAGAATAGAAGAAAAAATGTGAGAAGATAACAAAATACAAAGACCTGCAAGTAGACCTGCACCACTTGAATACCATCGGCACTGACAAAGTCACCATCAGTCAATTGTGAAAGGCAGCTTTACTCAGAACAACTTATATCCTGCGACAATACCTTTAACAACACCAAAGAACAACACGTGCATATTCTTGGGAAGGACTCAATAGGTGGACAAAAATGCCAAATCCAATCTAAACATCTGGCTGACTATGCAATCAACTGTAATAATAATGTGATGCTTTGCTTGCATCAAAGCACAATTCCAGCAGTGTAATCCATGTGTTGTGCAGTCCTGGTATATATGTGTTGCTCTGAAAGTTTAGCATTGGAACCAAATACTTGCAAGACTACAAAAACAAATATTCTTCTCATGAGAAAAATGGACAAAATGAAAGCCATAAAAACAGTGCTTGCAAATAATGAAGTAATCATTTCAACAGGTTTGGCTGATTTTCAAAATGAGCCAAGAGAGCTGCATATGAAGCACTGTGGCATGAAAACAGTGCTGAGATGCTATAGTGAAATCTCTGAAGATTTATGACACCTAACAGTTTTTTTTTCTAAAACCAGAGAAAGAAAGCACAGATTTTTCAAGAGAAACAGGGAAGGGGGAATCTGCATTTTGTAGGGCTTCTCAGTAATTATTTTCATCCAGGAAAGTAAAATCTCTCCTGGAATAACAATAAATATCTCTTCCTTCATGCTAATTCACAGTGAGTCACTGAGATTGCTGGAGACAGTTGCTGTGGTGTCTGTCTTTAGTAGAAGTGGAACAGCCTGGAGAAACAAGAGTCTCTGTTCTTCTTCACATCATCCCAACTTTACAGTTTGGGGTGAAAAGAAAAAAAAATATTGTGGAAGAGTTGGTATCTGTATGAAAAAACTTCAATGGATCATATACATAAAGAGTCTCTGGATTTTTATTGGTGGCAAGGTGATTAAATGAATGGCTTGTGTTTGGGCATTTCAGGTGATGGATGGGAAGAGATAAAGAAACTACAGAAAAGCTGAGTGTTGCTGATGAAATTACCTGTTTTAGATGAACGAGCTACTGCTGCCCAAATTGAAGGAAAAATAGGGGAAACCCACAACTTACAGATACTGGTAGTTCTCAACTTGCAACCATTCACTCAGCGACTGTTCAAAGTTATAATGATACTTTAAAAAGTGACGTATGCAGTGTCTCCTCATTCATGTGATCAAAATTTGGACACTTGACAACCGGCATGTATTTACAACAGATGCATTATCCAGAGATCAGTTTTTGACAAGCAAAGCCAATGGAAGAAGTTGGATTCGCTTAATCACAGCAAAAACAGGTTGTAAAATTAGGCACAACTCACTTAATGACCGCCTCACTTAGCAACAGAAGTTCCAGTCCCAACTGTGATTATAAATTGAGGAGTATCTGTATTTTTTCATTCCTGACTTATTAGAAGTCACTTGGAATTTCACAAAGATCCAGGGTGGAAAATCAGCTACTGTCACATTCAAATCACCTTGGTAGTCTGCTGGGCTTTTTATTTTGTTTTAATGGGGGTTTATTTTTATTTTTAAAATATTGTTTTTTATTGTTATTGGCCATCGAGACTCTTTGGATTTCAGCGGCATATAAATTTAATAAATAAATAAATAAATAGCCTCTTTCTACATACCTCTTGTAGAAGTAGCATTTACTTTGGCTCATTAAAAATTAGGTACTGAAAAGTGAACACTCAATTTTAAAATAGCAATTTACTCAATGAGGCCATTACGTGGGATCTCCATCTGTTCCTTAAAAACAACATCTGCTTGGATAGGTTTAATTAAAAAATGTATTTTATTTAAATTTAACACTTTTTGTTAAAAAAGGATTTGATCAGAAGACAAAATACCTCTATTTTAGATGCTGTTAACTCCATTAACTTCTGCCTTTAAGTTTCATCTCTTGAACAGAGCATTTGTGTGATAAACAGCAGTCTCATGTCAATATTAAATTGGTACTCATAAGGTACCATTCTTGTTTTATAGCAATTAAGTCTTTTTCTATAAAACACAGAAGCTTGTTTCGAGGTGTCAAAACTTACAATGGTGACTGTATCCATGTGACTGAAACCCTGAGTCTTTTTTATTTGTACTGCAATTAAGTTTTTTACTTTCTCTAAGTAGATCATTTTGACTGTCTGCTGGATTTCAGCTCCTTTCAACCCTGGTGTACAAAGAGATAGTCTGGAATTGCTCTGCAAAATATTTGGAGATACGCAGTTGTATAATACATAATGTGGAGTTAAGTTTGATTCTGCAGGGTGTGGTTAAAAAAATGTCATGCTTGTATGTGTGTCACACATGTGTTGCAGGGACAGCTTCAATCACATTATTATAACCACCTTCATGACTTCTTGATCACAAATTTTGGTGTGACTCATAGTGCCTTTAGAGCACATCCATTTAAGGTTTGCTTGTTTGGGGTTTTCTGCAAAAATAATGGAAATGATTTTCTACTGTCTTCTCCAAGAGACAATTCCCCAATCCATCTCATAGTCTGATGTGTTCTGGTGATCTTTATGAATGTTTAAATTCAGATATTTCATTTACTGCAGATAAATATTTATACTGAGTTTACATTCCAAAAATTTTATTTGAGCAATAGATTGGTTCTGAGGATGGCCAATGATAAAAAGCTACACAACCAAATTTAGTGGGCAGAAGCCAATAATTATGAGCACAAAGCTAAAACAATAAGCATAAGAAATATTATTAAAATGGCACCACAAATGGCAGCCTCAGTAAAAGCTCTCACACATCCTACTTTTCTTTGCAAATTTATAAGAATTATATGTACAAGAGAAGAACTTCTGGATGTCAAAAGGCTACCTAAGAGTATTTCATTCCTGATCCCCCAGTTTTTGAAGGTGAAGTGAGAGAATATGCAGTACTGTAATCATGAAAATGCCACCCCATTGCAGCAGCAACAGGAAAAGAGAGGACAGCGTGCTGAGTGTGTGAACAAACAAAGGAATTAACAGATGAAAGGAAAAGAGGTGAGCAAATATGCATTCTCTTACAACAATCACAGGAAGAGGAGGAGAGGGAAGAAGAATTGGGAGATTATCCTAGACGTGTGTGACAAAATATTGAAAACAAAGAGATCAAAGAGGAGATGAAGGGGGGTCCTTAGTCAAACTGAGAAGAAGAGAAGCCTTACATATAACAAATCTTATCTCTTTGATTAACAAAATTGATGAACTATTTCTCATTAGCCAAAGAAACAAAGATTTTTCAAATTCTTCAGCCCTCTGTTTCACAGAAACTTGGTAAAATGAAATGGTTTTGAACTCAGTAATACACAAACTAAATTTACAGATTTATAGGGCAGACCATATGGCTGAGAGGTCTGGAAAAAGGGGGTGGCATCTGCTTTTACCTTAATGAGATATTGAGTAGAGATGTGCCAGATAAAATCTGTAATATGGACTTAGAAGTACATCTTGGTCCATAAAATGAAGACCATTTTATGCACCAAGAGAATTTAGTTGTTTCATCTTGGTCAGTGTATACATTTCACACAGGCTTCCATTGATAGAGCGCTTCAGGACTTAACTGATCTTATAACTTTCACAGAACAGAAATATCCAGACTTTTTACTTTTACTCTTAGGAGATTTCAGCAGAGCAAATCTCACCCATGAACTGCCTAGATATAAACAGCATGTCAGCTGCATCACTAGAGACAAGAACATACTAGACCATTGCTACACCACAATAAAAAATGCATACCTATCTGTTATTTGTGCACCTATAGGAAAATCAGACAATGACATGGTCTACATCATCCCCCCCTTTAGACAGAAATTTTAAAATGACAAAGCCTATAATCAAAACAGTGAAGAAATGGTCTGAGGATGCAAAACTAATACTACAAGCATGCTTTGATTGTACAGACTGGTCTGCCTTTGAAACTGCTTCAGCAGACTTGGATGAACTTATTGATACACATGACTTCATACATCAGGTTCTGCAAAGACCTGTGTGTGCCTCCCATGTTTCACTCATACAACAAGAAGCCCTGGTTCACACCGAAACTCAAACAACTTTGCCATGATAAGCAAGAAGCCTACAAGTCAGGGAAGAGAACACTGTATAACCAGGCCAGAAATACACTGATGAAAGAAATGAGAATAGCAAAAAAGAACTACTGTACTATGAAAAACTTAAAAATGAACTTTTAGCAAATGATTCTGCTAACATGTGGAGAAGCTTACAGAATATCACTGGCTACAGGAATTCTTCACCCCTAGCTGAGGAAAGTCATCAACTAGCAGAAGATCTGAATATGTTCTGCAGGTTTCAAAAACACCCAACATCGTCTAATTTTAACAAACTCACCTCAACCACATTAATAGAAATTTCCTCTACAACCACATCCACCACATCCACCCTCCTTCTTGGCTCTCCTCTCCTCCTGGATCCTTACTCCCTCTGGAGTCCTCACTTCTTGTGATTCTAGAAAGAGAGATATGAACTCACCTCCCAAAGCAAACAATTAGGAATGCACCTGGCCCAAATGATGTGACCCCTTCCTGCCTGAGCACCTATGCAGCACAATTGGTCCCCATCTTCACGAGAATCTTCAATAGGTTACGAAAGCTATGCTATGTCATTTCATGCTTTAAATATTCTACCATCATCCCCATTCCTAAGTAGGCTTTCTTCAGTGGGCTAAATATCTACAGACGTGTTGCATTAACATTAGTAGTCATAAAGACTTTTGACCCATCTGAAAACCATCACAGATCTTCTGCAGTTTGCCAGATGATGCAGGTCAGCAGATGATGCTGTCAATATGTCACTACATCATATCCTGCAACATCTGGACTGCCCAAAGATCTATGCATGGGTCCTTTTTATAGACTTCAGCTCAGTATTTAACACAATCATCCTGGAAATCCTTTAACACAAACTGATCCAGCTCACTATACCTGCCCATAGCTGTAAGTGGATAACTAGTTTTCTGACAGAAAGCAACAGGTGAGGCTAGGGAAAATTATGTCCAGTACTCAGATGATCAGCACTGGTGCTCCTCAAGGATGTGTGCTCTCTACTACTTTTCTCTCTCTGCACAAATGGCTCATCTCTAGTGACCCCTCTAGTTTGCAGATGACACAGCAATCACTGGATTCATCAAAGATAGTGACGAGTCTGCATACAGATGGGAAGTTGAGCAGCTGGCCCTGTGGTGAAGTCAAAACAACCTAGAGCTGAATTCTATAGCTCAAAACTGTATACATGACAGTGGATTTTAGGAAGAGACCTACCATTTTAACTCCTCTTACCATACTTAGCAATGCAGTGTCAGTAGTTCAGTCCTTCAAGTTTCTTGGCTCTATAATCTCCCAGGACTTAAAATGGGCAGCTAACATCAGCACCATTATTAAGAAGGCACATCAGAGGATGTACTTCCTACATCAGCTCAAGAAGTTCAACCTTCCTCAAGAGCTGCTGATACAGTTCTACAAAGGGACTACTGAGTCTGTCCTTTGCACATCTATCACTGTCTGGTTTGGTGCAGCAACCACACAGGACAGGTACAGATTCCAACGTATAGTCAAGATGTCAGAAAAGATAATTTCAGCAAACCTACCCTCCATAAAAGATCTGCATACTGAGAGGATCAAAAAAAGGGCAGAAAAGATATCTGCAGATCCCTCTCAACCCAGACACAATTTGTTTGAACCTCTTGCATCTGGTAGGCACTACAGGTACTGCATACCAAAAGTACTAGACACAGAAACAGCATTTCCCCCTGTGCAAATTGAAAATGAAAACTTGATTAATGCTATATAATCATGCTATAAGATAGACAGAGAAGGCAGAGAATTCTGATTAACCCAGAAGTTCTGCTAATGTGCTACATACTTCCTATTTCCACACTTTCCTTCTATTTTCTTCTATTGACTACGCACTAACTGAATAACTAACATTGTTATGCATTATCTTATTGTTGTTTATCAATGTCACAAGTATACTGAGAGCTGCTGTATCAGAGTCAAATTCTTTGCATGTCTAACCATGCTTGGCCAATAAAAATATCTGTATCTGTAATGATTATTTATTACTATTTTAATTTGTTAAGGTAATATTGGCTGTTTATAAATTTACTATTGAACAGATTATAAGCTAATGCATTAGCATTTTAATAATAACAATACACATTTATAATCATTGAACACATTTGAATTATATTATTAATGATTTAGTTATTATTAATATTTTTCTTTAATAGCATTTAACTAAAGCCTTATTTAAGAAAGACTGCACAAACAGAGAGCTCTTAACACCCTTTCAGGGAACAATCATAACTCCAGCTACTTGGTAGGTCTTGCAATAAAGAGAATGGCTTAGAACATCTTAAATCTAGGCAAGTTCATCATGAGTCAGGATATCCCTCAGGTACCCAAGATCTAAATCCTCTCAGGGATTTAAAGGCTAACTAGCTCTTGCCTTATGTATAAAATGTTTGTTTGTTGTGCTAAGCAAATTACTTCTGGTGCAAATCACATTTCCCTCTGGTGTAATTTCATGCTGTTTAACTCTGCTTATAGTATCAAAACACTGGAGCAAGAATTGGGAGGCCTCTTCTCACCCTATCATTAGCTCCTTCACAATCAAGAATTAGCTTAATGCAAGCAAACTACACAATTGTTCTCAGCTGATGGACAATGAGTTGGAAACAGACTCAGTCAGGTGAACTTCAGGACCAAAGTTGCTCTCTGGTTTCAGTTCAACCTTACTTTGGATCCAACCCCATGAAACTATTCCTGGCTTTGCTGATCCCCATCAAGGTCGAGGGCAGAAGGGGCATTAGTAGAGAAACCCAACTGCCAAAATAGAAGAAATCATCACCTATTTTCCACACAATGTGGCTTTGTCTTGAAGAACAAATTTAGACCTAGCTGAGAAAACAGAGAACATTACAAAAATCCCTAATCTATTTTTATTCATCACATGCCATGTATAGTGACAGTTGGTAGAAACGTTAGTTTCTGGTGCCAACCTTTGCCTACTGCAGGACTCCACCACTGTACTTCAGCCTCTGCTTGAAGACCTATCATCACATCAACTGGCAGCCTGCTTCACTATCCAATAGTTTGTGCAATCAAGACGTTCTTCTCAAAGATAAGCCTCAGTCTATTCCCTTGCTTCCTCTCACATTTTTCTCCAGATCTCCAAGCTTCCATGAAACTCCAAGTAAATGAAAAAACTGTCTGGTGCTGATGAGGGAGCCTGAGGGAAGCTACATTGTATTTTATCAGCTTCTGTTATATCAGATTTTTAAAACCAGTTTCTCTCTCTCTCCACATAGACAGATGGAGAAAACAGTACGGATGTAAGCCGATGCAATGCTGTTTTCATGGCCAAGGTCACACTAGATTATCTTCATTTAGAATTTCTAAACAAAAACTTTTAGGTACCAAGCCATGTAGGACAAGGAGAAATAGGATGGTGAGAGGATGACCCTGGGTCAGATAACAGATCTCAGAAGCTTCTGGTTGGATTTACATGACCAATCCAGACTCTGTGGCAGAGAGGCAACACTCCAGGCTCCATCTGGGGTTCTTCTCTTAAATCTCAGCAATTGGGAAGGAGGTAATTTACAGTAGCAATTTGTTTTATAATTAACTGCTCTGGTGCACTTAAATCACCCACTTACCAAGTGGGCTTCCTGGTGCTTCTTTGCTCCTCCTCGTGAACTTCCAATGGTGGGGAGCTATTTTGCTAGGAGTAACTAGATTATTTAATCATTCTTAAATTAGGCAGAGTCTGGAAGATAACAATTCCCTGACTCTGTATGATTTAGGATTCTAGTTTCTCTCTTGCCAAGAGAAGTCATGATCAGAATGATAACACATTCAGAACTTTTCCAAGGTTTGGGTCACTATTATGTTTAATTGCTCCTGTGTAACCCTGGGAATGGCACGACCCAGAGGAGATAGGTGGTTAGAAAGCAGTAAATCGAAAAGTTTCTGCCACTATGATTAACGTGTGTTCCAGAAGTTGACCTCAAACAACAACAACAACAAAAACAAAACCCAAGTGAAGCTGGCTTTCTGGATTGGATGCAACCAGGATGATTACAAAAAAACATCCTTGGACCCAGCCAACACTGGTGGCACCAAGAAAATTCATGGAGGTTCCATTAACTCACTCAAAAGAGAAGCTTCCTTTTATTTGGAGGTGTGGTCAAACATTCACGGCCTGTTTGAAACATCTTCCCTCAGAACTATCAAAATGTCTGTCAATCTTGTGGCCATAACTGTAACTTGACTTTTTTGATGTCCCTTTTGAGATGCCCTACTGCTGTTCCAATCAATTAGCACCAATGAAGTGAAACAAAAAAAAAGGAAAGTGGTGAGTGAAACAGGATGCTTTTCTGTCCTGTGAAAATGACAAAAATGTATTATAGTTGAAAAATTCTTCAGTTTGTGTTTTAATAGAAACATTCTCATTTGCTATTTAATGTAGAGGGATACAAAAAGAACCTAAAACATGCATAGTTTCAACACTGTAATACAGTGCATATAAAAGTACAGATTAAAATGAGAATAACTGGGCCTAAAAATAAATAAATAGGGATAATGGTGCATAAAAGGAATTTGTTTATAGCATTGAATGTATTATTTTTAAATAAACCCAAAGAGGCTTGCAATTCAATTCAATAAAATGCATTAAGGAAAGAGCACTGGAAAATATCCCTACTCTGTTAGAAAAAATATTAGGAGAAACAAGCATGGAAATGTCTGTGAAGACTCTCACTCGTCCAGGGTAATTGCATCGCAACAAAGTTTAAAAAACAGGCATCTGGACTGGATTTTTCTCAAGTCGAAGATGTTTCGCCTTTAATCCAAAAGGCTTTCTCAATTCTGAAATTGAACTGGTAAGAGAGAGTTGCCCAAAGAGCCTCTCTTGCAATTAAGAGGCAGGCTGGAGCCAGATGTGGTCACTTTGACAGCTGGACTTTCAGCTACTTTGGCTTTTAAAAGTTGAAATAGCATTTTGCCCATAGAGGAGGATCTCTGTAGCTCAGGCTGGACTGTGAAGTCCTTGGTGCTCTCTGAGCTGGGTTGTTTGCTTGCAGACGTTTCAAATAGGTAACAAACTCCACACTCAACTATACTGATGATTTCACCTAGTTGGGTGGTGAAATGTCTGCAAGCAAACAACCCAGTTCAGAGAGCACCAAGAACTCCACAGCATTTTAAACTAAGATGGGAAAAATTGTTTTGGTGTTTACTAACAATCTCACTCTTAAATTGCATTTGAAGTCTGGGCACTACATCCATTCCTCTGTTCAGTCTTCTTCAGCAATAAATACTCTAAAGTCTGAACTGCATGCAGCGGCATGTACTAAGAAGAGTCACAAAAGTCAAGATGGTGGCCACAACTACTCAAAGCCCCACTCCTTTTTAACATAAATAAGGTCACAAAAGCCTCTGCCTTTTATAAAATGAAGCAGTCAGGAAAGGTTCCATCAAATTCCTTCTGATTTTATGCAGCTACTTGCTTTTTTAAGCAAGTGTGGGCTTAAATCTAAATCTAAAAAGAGATTAATGGATCTTCACTCTATATACTTCTGCCCTGATAGAGTGGAGGCTAAAAGGCCCCAATCTTGCTTTGGGATTGCACCACCAGGAATTGAAAGAAGGACAAATCTTGCTAAGTGCACAACAATTATCATAGATGTTCAAGTGGACACCAGAAATATAAATTATATAGTGAAGTTTGTTTAAATATGGAAAAAGATATTCTCTTTCCCACCTCCTCCTTGAATCCAGTTCAGAAAGATGTAACTCTGAATTAAAAATAAGTTGTACAATGTATGCAACAGTAGCATTATTATTACAGAATTTTTATTACAGCCAAGCTAAATTTCCACACAATATTTTTGGTGCAGAAAGAAAGCCTACGCATGACACACTACTTTTGAAAATACTCTTTCTTTTTTCCTGTTCCTTGCTTTTCTCAACAGGATCACTTGGGATTTAAAAATAAAAAGGAAGCTATTTATTTCAGCTATGTAATCCAAATAAGCAGATACTACATATGACTCTGTGTGGTACCCACTACCAATTTGATGCCACTGCCAAACTCTTCTGGAATGATAACAATTATAAGTCTGCTTGGGAGAACTTCTGCATCCTATCTTATGGACCATCCAAAAGTATCCACCAAAACATGTAAAAGCACATTTAAAATGTCGCTCCCTCCTCCTTTTTTCCCCATAACAGCAACTCTGTGAGGTTGGGTTGGGTTGAGGGAGAGTTTGGAAGATGCAACAGATCAGCCAAAGTCTCTGGCTTCCAGACTAATGTAATGCTGATTTTTGGTAAGAAGGAGATAAGAGAAGAAATCCCCAAATTCTTAGAAGGATGGATGTAGGGGCATCTGTGAGTCAGGGAGGTCTGTGGATGTAGCCATGCAAGTGGCCATGCTACAATCAAAGCTCTACCTGGATTTTATGTCACCTCAAGTAGCGAGATGGGGAGCATATAAATGTAATAAATAAATAAATAGATTAAAAGGTAGGTGTTACATGGCCACCATCTTGACTTTTCTGACCACACCCTGAAGACACTCCTATGGGGGTGGGAGGAAGGGTAAAGATGTCATGATGACTGTGATGCCACAATCAAAGCACTGTCTGTTTCTAAAGTGCATGTTAAAAAGAGATGGGGCTTTGAATGCACAATTGAAACCTCCATCTTTGATCTTTGACCCCCCCACCCAGGGCAAATCATAAACAGCTTAAGGCTTGCTTTGTTTCCCGTTCAATTGCCAGCAACCACTGCAAAAGTGTGATAAGCTGGGTTAAAATGGAAAAGCAGCATCAGATGGCCTGAAGATTCAAAGTTTTTCCAACTAAGCACCTAACACAGATGGTGCAGGAACCTTTTTAGATCATGAAAGAAACATCAGGGAGGTGCAAAGAGATGGTGAGAAGCTTTGAAGAAGAATATTTCTGCAATCTTTACTTCAGCCCTGAACAATCACAGATCCTCTGCTACCCACTGGTTTTCAAGAGAGATAATTGGTCCTCAGTTATATCTGCCTAGGATTTGCACTGAGGTTTTGTCCTTCTGATTCTCCCTAAAGACCAGCAGAATGACGACCCCAACGTAAGCAGATGGGATCTGAGACTTCCTTTCAAAAGTATCAGGCTGCCCCTGTTTTTTATTTTATTTTTTTAACCCTATGGAGCTAAAGAACATACTTGTTGAACATAAGAACAGACGTTTCAATCTGTACTCCATTGAAACAAGGTGCTTACAAGGAGGGACTAACAAGTATTCTGATTCAGAGCAGCCTATCTTACACTTACGCTGAAGAAGCAGAAACTAGAAGGGTTGGGGTATGAGATCAATCAGTTGATAACTGATCATTATTCTATGTATTTTAGCCCTGAAATACCACAAATATAGATGAATCCTTGAGTTGGGAGAAGATACAATCAGGAGGCCTATCTCATAAATCCTGTTTTAATGTTATATGAATATCTTTCAGGTATGCATGTTTCTTCCATTCTTTCTTCTCTGCACCCCTATGGATAAACTACAAATATTCACTTTAATTTTCAACTCACCCTTATTTGACTTTGGACAAACGTTAGTTAATACTGCGAGTATTATCCAGATGGCAACATGACATTGTGATTTTTAATTCTCAACACCATTCACTCCAAAATAATCCAATTATTATAGTCAAAATGACATCAAAAGAAATGACACTTGCTTAAAAAGGGAAATGGAAGTTTCTAATTGACCGAAGTATCTGCAGGGCCTAATGGTAGGGACCTAACAGAAGCTGAAGAGATTAAGAAGAGATGGCAGGAATACACAGAAGAGCTCTACAAGAAAGA
>JANHZU010005315.1:63829-90278 GCA_032468055.1 Acrochordus granulatus | reverse complement strand
ATCTGTCCAACAGCTAAAGCTTGGCTGACATTGGGTCATGCAACAGAACAATGATCCCATGTGCACCAGCAAATCTACAACAGAATGGCTGAAAAGGAAAGAATCAAGGTGTTGGATTGAAATGCTATGGTGGGGCCTCAAGAGAGCTGTGCATAAACAAATGCCCACAAACCTCGATGAACTGAAGCAATGTTATAAAGAAGAGTGGGCCAAAATTCCTCCACAACAATGTGAGAGACAAAGTCATTCAGAAAACTACTTCAAGTTATTGCTCCTAAATTGTTTCTACAAGCTATTGAATCATAAGTCCCTGCTTCTGACATCTCCTTTCCAGAATTCACACCTGCCCTGTAGTTTTACCTTTTTCTCTCTTCTTTTCTCTTTCTTTAAACTGCACAGGAAATGGAAATATTTTGTTCTCCCTGGAGTCCAAAATGTTTTCAGGCACCTTAAAATTGGGATTATTTTTCCAGCTCTCAGCATGATGTATCATGAAAAACATACAGGGAGAGATGTGGTATGTTTAAATCTGTCATTTGATTTATCTACTTTAAAACACACTCAAACAAGCAATGACCCCTGTTAACAGGTCACAATGACATTAAAATGATGATATATGAGTCATAACATGATTGAACAAATGATGCAGTTATAGAATTTGCATCAGCTGTGTGTGATTTCTGAGATGCTGGCTGTGCGTTTTGCTTCTTTTGTCCCTCTCCCCATGGATGCTTACACAAAGAAGGTATAAAAGACACAGTTCAAGTCAAGCTCAACTGATAAAATAAGTAGTTATCTTGGCAACAGTATGGAAATGGTTCACATTAAACAGGGGTGTCTATGGTTAGATGGGAATAAAAAAATCAAGCCATGACTATATCATTGAACCTCACCTCTTTTTTACATGCAACACATAATGCACGTAAAATTGCACATCTGTGGCCCCCATGTTGACTTGTATGATCCCCACTGCAGACTGACCCCTTTCTACCCAAAGATCAAATGACTAATGAAGGTCATCCTTGCTTAGCTTTTATGAGTCAGCCAAGATGAGTGAGGTACTGGGCACAGCGTAAAGCAAAATTTTGTCATTTGGAAATGGCTAGAGCAGAAAGTATCAGAACAGAAGCAGTCACGTTCAGAGAGCCTCTGGCTGCTTTTAAGCAGAACAGGTTTTTAGAACATTTAAGTAAAGATCAAAGGGAGCTCTTAGCCATCTCACAAAGCTCCTAACACAAGGTTTACACCCACTCTGTCATCCTGAGTCTGATCGAGTGGCTTCGTTTTCTATAAACACTGGATGAGAAATCTGCTGGCTTGGAAATTTATGTTTTAAAGCTTTCTAAAAAACAGAGCAGATTCTCCTTTTCTACATACTCAAATTTTAAATTTATGGAATATTGCTTTCCTTATAATCCATAAAATGCACTGATAATTATGTGTTTATGGAAATAAAAATAGGACTAATAATCGAGTTCTAATAATAGGAATAAACATCCACCATTAACTCAATAACCTTGCAGTGGTGCCCATTTACAATTACTATCACAGTGTCAACAAAGTTGGAAATCAAGCATTTCCAAGCTTACATCTTCAAACTGTTGTTATTTCAGGATACAGTCCAAAAAGTAATCAAATGCCATTTAGTACAGCATTTATTTCTGGCAGAGCCAAGTTGACAACTCAGTCAGCCATGGAAGTTCATGGGGAACTTTTGGTTAATCTACCTATCCTTTGCTAGTCTACCTCACTAGGGAATTGTGAGGATGAAATAATTATCTGTAAATTAACTGTGCAGGACCTCTTGGAAAGGACCAGAAACAAGAGTAGGATACAAATGTAATCAATACCACCTTAAGCTCATTAGATTGCTTACTTTAAGCAACTTCAGCAGGAAGGACAATTTCTATGTTACAGAAAATCCTCCTTCTTTATTTTCTGTTAGATGGCATTTTGAATCTGGCCTTTCATTCTGTGCATCATAAGTGAAGGCAGTGTTTCTCAAACTTGGTAACTTTTACGAGGTGCAGACTTCAACTCCCAGAATTCCCCAGCCAGCATAGTTTAAGGATCCAGTGAATCTAGAACAGGGTCAGAGAAGAGCAACAAGGGTGATAAGGGAGAGAGGAATGTGATAGCACTCTTCTGTTACCCCAAATAATGCCACAGTCTTGAAATCACATTTCAAAGGTTCAAATAACTCAAAATAACTTTGGAAAAGAAGACTGAGGATGATCAGGTTGCTAAGTCTGATACAGTAAAGAGAGCTACAACTTCACACAGGAAAATTCCAGATTTGTTCTTGATTATTCTAGAGCTCTGGACATGGAATAATGGACCAAAGGCATTGGAAGGTGGATTCCAATGGAATATTTTAGCTACCAATGACCAGAGAAGTTGTGGCTCCTTTTTCCTGGAAATGTTGAAGCAGAGGCTGGATAGTCACCAATCAGGAATATTTTAATGTGGATTCCTACATTGACTAGAAGGCTGGACTAGGGGCCCCCAATGCTTACAACCAATTAGAGGGTCCTTTCAACAAGTTTCCAAGCTCTTAGAAAATCAGAAAACCTTGTAGAGATCAAAATGATGGGACAAAAGGTGGAGTGCTTTTGGTGGGGGAAAAAGGGAGCTGTCCTCTAATTTGGTACTGATATGAATGGGGACCCTTTAGGAGGAAAACCCTATTAAATCTATGGTATCCAAAGGATCAGGAGAGTATGGTTCAACTTTTTCTGATAAACACATTTTATGAAAAGGCAGGCTTACAGAGTGCCGGGACTGATGTAGGATTTATATGCATCCAATTAATTGAGCCGCAGCTCACAAAAGTGTCTGCCTTTTCAAAAGAAGTTGTTAAGCCAGAAAAGGTATGAGTAGGGTCCTTCTGATATGAAATGGGGGACAAACTTAGACAACTCCCATTACAGCAGCAATTAATGAAACTGCAGATCATTCAGTTTTTGGTTTCAGCAACTAAGGCTCTATGAAGCTTCAAAGGAGGGGACTGAGTGATGCCATCTGATCCCATCAACCTGAATCAAATCCCCAAGGCGATTCAAAGCCCAATGCCTTAAGGAAGAGATTTCAGGGCTATATTGCAGATGTGGTGGACATCTGGACACTTTCTGGCTCTTTAGAGGATGAAATACTGCTGCAGTTTTCCTTCCAAAAGGTGTGGGGATCAAAAGGTGGGGCAGAATCTCCAATTTCATAATGAGAAATCAGCCACCAGTTTGATTCCTTCTGCAGAACTCTGCATGTCAGAATGCTTCTTCCTGCTTTGAGGAGGGACAGATGTTTTGTGGTTTGGGTTTCATCTTCCTTCTTGAATTCTATCAAATTCCTAACAAAGGACCACAAGCCACAACTCCATTTAATTTTTCAGTAGTTCACATTGACCTTCATAATATGAAGATGGTGGCCGCAATGGTTCAAGCAAAGCTCTGTTGGGTTTTATGTGCACAGATTATGGTCATGATTTAAGACCCTGGGAACGTACATTATACTAGATTTGCAATTGGATGTCCTGCATTATTCCCATAAGGGATTGGCTTGCCACGAATAAGGAATTCATGTCAGGCTTGGCTGCGAAGAAAGGAAGTGATCAAAGGGATGAACACTAGACATTTGTATCTAAAAATCTTGACTTTGAAAGCCATGGGAGTTACAAGACACAAGTAGTTGTCACTTGGCATCCTTCTGAATCTTTCCCCAAAGAAGAATGATTACCAACAAGACTAGAAAACAAGGGCTCAAAAGGCAATGGATCCTTTTATCTTTAAACAAAGCTCACTTTTTACCATTGTTTAAAGAGGGCTTGCTTTTAAATGTGATAGGACACCTTTTGCAAGCATTCGGCACAACTTCACTACAGATGTTCTGCTGTAAAATAGGAAACCTGCTGGTCTGTGTTGTTCTCATCTCTGCTATTTTGCCTTCAAAGATGTCCAAGGGGATTTTTCAAAACATTCTTGAAGTGAATTCCTTGAAACCACGATAGCTGAACATTTGCAGTGTTATTCTCCGAATTACATCCCAATCTGTGCAAAACAATGAAGTAACTGCAGACATCTTTGATGCTTCCCTATTAGATCTCAGGATTGAATCTTGCACCTTTCAATCTCCACTCTCAAGCTCAAAATCCCCTGGCCGTCAACTACAGATCTCACATTCAAATTGATTATTGCCTGATTTTCATTCTCAATCTAAATTAAATTGGCTAATTGATATCCATTTTTTTCAGGGGCAGTGTACTAACAAATGTCAGTTATTGACATCAATAGTTCACATAAATCAGCCAAGGTAGAATGTGGTCCCTCTTCTAGCCACATTCAGAAAAGGTCATGATTAACAAGAAGGGAATCAAATTAGCGGAAGGGAAACCATCAAGCTACAGTACTTTTGAGAGAGAAAAGCAGAATGCAACTTATCTATGCTATGAGGAGTAAAAAATATGTGAGACTCTGCCTGCTCTTTTAATTTCCTCTTTCATTATAGTTAATCAGGCTCTAACCCAGTGTTTCTCAACTTTAGCAACTTTAAGATGTGTGGATTTCAACTCCCAGAATCTTCCAGTTAGCATGTACTCAGATTTTTTATTAGTTGACCAGCTGATATGGGAGTGAGGATGAGTTTTCTCCTGTAGGTTCTACAGTTGATCCCTTTCTCAATATTAATGGTAGTGAATGCCATGATCTCTCAACTTTTCCTAAAGCTGGCACTCTCTGTTCATGAGAACTGCCCCGAGATCTGCCTTGCTCATCCCATTCATGCTTTGTTCCTGTAGCTGCTCACCTTGGAAAAACTTTCCTGATGCATTGTCTCACAGGATTTAACCTGGAGGAAGAACATGTAACATGTAGTTTGAACTTCCATCTGAAAAACATTCAGAAGCAAGTTGCTAAGCTGATTCGACAACAGGGAGTCACCAGTGGAGAATACAATGCTGGGAGAGAAACTGAATGTCTTCTTCTGGAAAGCTGGTGTGTAATATGTTGAAGGGGCATGTTTACTCCACTCATGGAGAGATATTACTGGTAGCCATTCATCCTTGTAAGCATTGATTTGCACCTGTTCATTCAGTGTACATGTTGCATTCCAGTGGATGATCAAAACTTGGATTTTGACATTCATATATGTGCATCCATAATTTCTCCAAAATGTAGAATAAACTTAGGGAAGCATCACTGAATTCACCAAATATACAACATATTTTAGAGAGCATAAAACCTATTAGTTGCTGTAGCAAAATGCAACTCACTGATGAATGTTTGTCACAGCAGAATGCATTCTATTCAGCTACTTAGAAGTGAATTTCTCAACCTCCCATCTCAAGCATGCGCAAAGTGAATATTCCATGCCAGCAGGTACATTTTTGACACATCCCGTGAACATCTTCTTCCCATATCTTATCAATAAAAAGATAAAACATAAGAGCAAATAAAAAATTCTTCACTTAACATAAATCAAATGCCATAGGCACAGCACAGGGAATGTATAGCTTGGCTGTGAAAAAGAACTTGGAATGCCAAGTAATTGACTACAAACCAGCTTTGGGATGAGGTTGCCAAACAGGTGCATACAATTTTGGGCTGCATCCACAGAAACCTAATTTCCACATCAGAGGAACACTATCCTGCTCTAGTTTGTGTCTTGTTCTCAGCACCATCCTTGAAGAGTTCAGAAAATATGGAAGACATTCAGAGAATGGCAGCATGGATGATTTGGGGCAGATTTCTTTCTTTATCTTTTCTCAGGACTTCCTTCATCAGTATATAACACATTTCTTTTGTAAATTCAAAGTAAGAAATCCATATTATTTTTCTTGGTTAAAATCCACACATCCAAGTCACTCTTTTGGATTATTATGTGTGCGTTACTTTTAGCTATTAAAACTTCAGCTATTTTGATTTATAGGACCTGTGTAACATCTTTGTCAGTTTTATTCTTGTATCTTTCAGTGTTAAATCCATTATAAAAAAAGTCTGATTTTCAGTTATATCCTCTCTTCTTTTAAGCCCATTTATATTGTACCAGACAGTTTAAAGAGAAAATTCTGGGTCCATTTTTGCCAAATATCCTTCAGTTTTTCCAGAGTTAAAATACTTTTCTCCATTCTGTATTAGTGTGTCTTCTCTTTTAATTATAATCTTCATTTTTTTCTGGTTGTCTCTAGTAACTAGCCTTCAAGGTCTCCCCTTATCATGTTTTTCTCTCATCCAGAACATTTTCCCAGGAAAATATTTATTTCACTTACATTCAATCCCTTCACATATTTTAGTAAGATTTTAAACAAATTACAGGAAATATTCTTTTAAGTATTTGAAAATCTTATTTCCAATCAATCTGGCCCCTTACCCATTTAAAAGCTTTCTAAAATCTAATCACCTTTTTGCTGCTCATTTCCAAATAATTTTTTTCTTTAAGTTTTAAACTTATGTAAAACTTCCTTTGCTGTGGGTTGAATGAAAATCAGCCAGTGTAATAAAATGTGTCCTTCGGAAGGTTCTTAATATATAAAAAGCAATTTACAAGCCATTTTCAGTAAAGGTGATTAAGAAAGGAAGTGGGTCTACCCAATGTCCCTTTGAAGGCTTGGAACTGCAGCTTTGGCAAAGCCGACTCTCCTGGCTCCCAGAGCTCTCAAACCCAGTAAAGACCAATGTTTTGCAATCTTGTTATGGAGTGCATCAGTATGGAAACTTACGGCGATCCCAAGTTCTCTCCTTTATCCAGAGAAGAATTCAGGGAGCCAATTCATTCTCTACCTTCTCTGCCACAATTTTTGGTTCTGCTTCTTACAGAGGTATCTTCAGTTCGCCATTGCTTCCCCAGAAGTTGAGAAACACTGCTTGAAAGCCTTCCATGGTTATCATAAGGTCAGATACAGGACTGGAATCAGCCCAAGCTACATGATATTTCTAGGGGATATAGCTTGTCACAAGGGGTGGTTTTTTGGAATAGCTGAAATTAGGTTGGCCCCAGCCCTAACTGCCTTCCACAGACAGCTTAAAACAGAGTGTTTGGAGCTCTGTTTAATTAAACATTAAGTGTTTAATCTTATAAGTTATATTCTTAAATTTTCCATACTGTGGACATTAAAATTGCATGTAACTGGTGAGAGTCCTTAATTGGATTACAAGCAGGATATACATGTAATAAACAAACAAGTAAATCATAAAACTCCAAGGACAAACCCATGAAATCACCAGATGTTGAGTTGATTCAATCCTTTTAAAAAAATCCAGATGGTTTATCCTTGGTGACAACTATAACCATGAGAAATGTATCCAAGAACTAAATACTATTTGGATTCAACCTTCAGGCAGTTGTATTTTAGCTGATATCCACCCCTCCAACTTGACTCAAATTAAATCTATTTTGCAAAAATAAAGTCCTTGATATCCTTAGGCATAAACTGCCATCACAATAATTTCTGACAGAAAAGCAAGTGGTGGGGGAGAGAAATACCTGAGCTGCCCTTGTGGCTGAAATCTCCAAGCCAGGATGGTTCCAGGTTGTCTATCACAATGGAGCTATTTTTAAGTTATAGCCAAAAACTGTCCAGAATACTTCAGTCTTGAAAAGAGTATAATCCTGATCCAAACATTTGAACTAGAGTGTTTCACATCCCAACACTGAACATCTACCCTATAAAGCCCAGATAAAGAAAACAGAGAGTAATTGAAATGGAACAACAAACTAATGAATTGCAAATGTCATGGTGCAAGTCACCCTTGAAATGACAACAACAGTTTACTGTATGGTGCAAAAAAGGAAAGCCTTCTTTAGAAAAAAAGACCCTTTTTTTCCTTCCTTAAATCCTGAATCCTCTTACATCTTCCCTGTATTCATCTTTGCTGACAGTAAGCATCTTATAATTTGCAAATGGGAGCACGGAATGAGTCACTCATCACCCATAAAGTAAACATGACCCAGGCATGGATTTTATTCTTATTATTGTACACCACAAGTTGCTGCTTTATGGAGAAAGAAAGCCCACTGTGTATTTTAATTTATATTTTGGGTGCTTTTAAGTCAGTGTTGACTCTTTGTGACTTCTGGCCAAATCCCTTCAGTTTTCTTGGCAAGGTTTTTCAGAAGTGACATTGCCTCCTTCCTAGGGCTGAAGTAACTGGCCCAAGGGCATCCAGCTGGCTTTGTGTCTAAGGCAGGATTAGAACTCAGAGTCCCCTGGTTTCTAGCCTAATATTTTAAATATTTTAATATTAAAAATATTTTAATATTTTACATATTTTTAATATTGATAATATTTCAATATTTTACCAAATTAGCTTTTGGGTAAGATAATTACAAAATAAATTGACAGAAAATATTGTAAGCCACCCACAGTCCCTTGATAGTGAGATGGGTGTCTTATAAATTTAATAAATAAATTTTAAAAAATGAAAAAGACATTATGGATCAGCTTTCATATTTTCAGGGATGCAAAGAGAGAACCACCAAGTTCAGAAAAGGCCACTCTTCTTCCCCACCATGCCAAAAATGCTGAGTTGTTGTGGGTGGAATCCCTCATGCTTGCTGCCTTTTTCTCAGAGGAAAGACAGAATGCCATTTTGGTAAAATACATTTAGGAGATAGCTTTATGAAGAAAAAAAACCCACCTCATTAAACTTCAAGCTCAAATGAGTAAACATAATTTTGAAAGACTGGAGCATTTTAAGATTAGAGACTAACTTTCTAATCTATTTGCATCTATAGTATGGTTTATTTATACCACATTTTGGGCAGTGAATTAGCCAGCAAAAGTTATGGCTTTTCAGTGTTGCTTTTTGTTTAGCCAGATACATTACTCTTCTCTGTGGGTCACCAAGCCAATGGGATTCCAGACCCACATATTACACTCATGTTTAGGTATGTTCTCATTAATCCAGGGCATGTTTTGCATCAAAATTGCAAAAAGAATTTGCAAACTATTTTAAAAAGGCAACTGGACTTTTATTTTTAGAAGTTACAGATTAATGTTTCAACTCCCACCTAGGAGTCTTCCTCAACTTCATATGAAAAAGTAAAAAAATGGTAATACGCATTTTTCAAAAGGAGTGAAAAAGGGATACTCTGAGTTTTCATAAGCTGAAGCAGGAGGTAAAGATTTAGAGAGTAAAGATTTAGAGAGTAAAGATTTAGAGAGTAAAGATTTAGAGAGAAGATAGTTTCAAAGTTTCAGCTTATTCACTTCAGATTCTGCCAAAAGGTTGTTTTTCTGCAAACATGCCAAAATCAGATTGTAAACAGAAGGCAACTGAAATCTTGTCCCCTCGTCTGTTTATGGAAGGATTTAATGTCTTTTTGTGTATGCTCTCTTTTATTCCTCTTGCAAGCCAATTGCTTTCTTTATCAAGAATTAGAAATCTGCAGTCTTGAACAGAATGCCCATTTTCTTTAAAACATAAATTAACTGTCAATGTTTCTTAAAAATTATGGAAGCGTTTCTCTGTAACATCTAAAAATAAAAGTCCAGTTGCCTTTTGAAAATAGTTTGCATTTTTTTTTGCAATTTTACTGCATATTACACTCATATTGTAGAATATGGTTGTGATACAAGCACAAACAGGCACATGGCTGTTTTTTGAAATATATGGTCTGAAGAATTTGCCACTGTCTCCTCAGTTTTCAAAAATGCCATTTTTTTTCAAGTTGGCTAACTCTAGAATCAATATTCAGATTGACCAACCTAGGGGCTGTTTCCACTGACCAGGAGTGCCACGATGCACGTTTCTAGCGTGGAGCTCTAGCACCTTGGGATTGCATCCCTGTGCGAATACTTGCATCTGCATCAAGCTGCCTGTGATCGCTGCACGTCCACAATGATATTTGACTTCCTGAAGCAAGCCATCTAGTCAAAACAGAAGCTCTCCAGATACAAAATATGCAAATGAGCAGGGATCTGCCAGGGAGACTGAATATGCTAATGAGTTTAATACCTCCATAAGGGAAGACATACAATGCAAAGGCAGATGTTTGCAAAGATTGTTTTTGCTATTGACTTTTAAAAATTAAGAGTATTTTACCAAAATCACATACTAGGCAGTATACTGATAGACAAGGCCCCCTCAGTTAGATCAGTGTTTCTCAACATTGCCAACTTGAAGATGTATGGACTTCAACTCCCAGGATTCCTCAATAATCATGTTCTCTGGGAATTCTGGGAGTTGAAGTCCACTAATCTTCAAGTTGCCAAGGTTAAGAAACACTGTGTTTTATGGCTTTGAACATGCAGATGAAATAGGCTGTGTTGCTCCTGTAACTCACACGTGCCTTTCGAACTGTGGTCCTTGGCAAGTAATTCATATAGGGGTGTCCACAAGGTTTGGACTGACTGCACGATCAAACTCCTTTTCACAAGGGCCACACAGGTGAAATCCAAGAAAAAGGGGATAGCTTCAATCATCTGCTCACAACCTCCATGCTGACTTTTCTGACACCCTCTCCCCAGAGGCTCTTGATTCCAGCTCACTGTTTTTTGCTGCATTTGCCTAAATATCTGCCCTTGAAAGAAACTTAAATCTGGGGTACACTGACTTTTAAGTCTGGTGATTTGCATTTCTTTGTTTTGAAGAACATGTAAAAACAATGTATGGACATGTCACAAGGCATGTTAAAATTCCCCAAGCGTGGCTAAGGAGGAAACAGGTTTGAGAAGACAGGCTTTTGACAATCTATACAAAAGGGAAAAGTTTTGCAGAGAGTTAAATGCGCAACTTCCAGTTTAGCCTTTTTTTTTTTCCTTTCTGGCTTCAGAACAACAACAAAAAGTAATTACTGCATGCTACCTGGAAAACAGATACCACTAATTAAAACCTGTGTTTCTTTGTCAAGCAAGACAAACCACAACTTCTGTGTAAGGATAGATTAGCAGTTTGCAAATTAATCTGAAACTATAGGAAAATGTAGGGAAGAAAAAAAAAGGATATGCTGTCAAAAAGACATGCCTGAAGAGAAGAAAGAGAAATACCATAGCCCTGCAAAACTGAGCGGTCTGGCCAGGGATATACAGAAAGCAGGAGTCTTCATTGACAGATGTCTCAAAATGTGCAAGATTTTGGCACTGGAATGCCAAATTGGAATGGCATTGCACTGCTCCATCCATTTTGTAAATGCATGCTCCTCCTCTTTTAAAGTATTTTTTAAAAGATTAAATAGTAAACGCTTATGCCACAAAGCCAAGCCAAACCAAGCAAAGCAGTAGACCAGAGTTTCTCAATCTTGGCAACGTTAAGATGTATAGATTTCAACTCCCAGAATTCCCCAAACGTAGCAGTAGACTCTGGATTTGGGCAGCAGAAAGTCTCCAAAACATTAACAAGCTTAGGAAGAGCTTCAGGAGACCACAATCACTTAGTTTGGGCCATGCAGGCAGAAAATACATGCATGGCCCAGAAAGCAATTTCCAGCAGAAATCGCTGAAAGCAGTGCCAAAGACAGGGGACCTTTTTGAACAATGAGGGGACCTTTCCTTTGTGACACAGTGAGATGCCTGCTCCTCATTCATCCACAGGCAAGACAGGGAATTCCCATCTGCAGCAAAACTTGTTTTTCCTTCATTCTGTGCTGTTCAGTTTGCTCATTAATCAGCCTTTCCAAGGACAGTTCCGTTGGGGCTCAGCAATCTGCTTTGTGGGTAAAACTTTTTTTTTGCAGTTTGCCTATCTATCAGGCAAACAGGTCAGCAGATGATGCTATCAATATGTCACAGCATTATAACCTGCAACATCTTGACTTCCCAAGGACCTTTGCATGGGTCCTTTTTGTGGACTTCAACTCAGCATTCAACACCATAATCCTAGATATTCTTTACTACAAACTGACTCAGCTCATTGTAACCAACTTTCCAACAGATAGGAAGCAACAGATGAGGCTAGGGAAAATTACATCTAGTATTTGGACAATCAGTATTGGTGCTCCTCAAGGATGTGTACTGTCTCCACTATTCTTTTCTGTCTACACCAATGACTGCACCTCTGATGACCCCTCTGTCAAAATTCTGAGGTTTGTAGATGACACAACAGTCATTGGACTCATTAAAGATGATGATGAGTCTGTGTACAGTAAGGAAGTTGACCAACTGGCTCTGTGGTAAAGCTGAATTAACTCAAAACTGTAGAAATGACAGTGGATTTTAGGAAGAGTCCTCCTATTTTACCATCTCTTATCATACTCAGCAACACAGTATCAGCAGTACAGTCCTTCAAGTTTCTAGACTTTACAATCTCTCAAGACTTGAAATGAGCAGCTAACATCAGCACCATTATTAAGAAGGCACATCAGAGGATGTACTTCCTACATCAACTCAAGAAGTTCAACCTGCCTCAAGAGCTGCTGATACAATTCTACAAAGGAATCACTAATTCTGTCCTTTGTACCTCTATAAGTATCTCGTTCAGTGCAGCAACCATACAGGATGGGTACAGACTCCAACGTATAGTCAAGATTTCAGAAAGAATAATTGCAGCTAACCTACCCTCCATAAAATTCCTATATATTGAGAGGGTCAAGAAAAGGGCGGAGAAGATATCTGCAGACCCCTCTCACCTTGGACACAACTTATTTGAACCTCTTCCCTCTGATAGGTGCCACAGGGTTCTGAATACCAAAACTACCAGACACAAGAACAGCTTTTTCCTGGCCATCATTCAAATGAATACTTGACTAATGCTACATGGTGATACTACATGATAGAACGTAAGGGCAGAGAATTCTAAATTAACCTAGAAGTTCTGCCTAATGTATATACATACTTATTAATTCTACATTTTATAGTATTTCCTTTCTACTGGCTGCATGCTTGCTGCTGAATAACATTGTTTTACTTGTTATTATCTTATACAGTTGTTTGCAAGTATACTGAGAGCTGCTGTACCAGAGTCAAATTCCTTATGTGTCTAACCATGCTTGGCCAATAAAATACCTGAGTACTCTTGACTTCAAAAACTGAAGCAGAAGCTTTTAATTCTCCTTCCCATCCTGGATGTGGCTAGTAGGTTAGGTTTAAAGGAAAAGTGGAAAGGAAATGGGGAGATCAAGAGTTCACAAAAAAGAATTTGGGAAGTAGAAAGGCTTGGCCTGTTCCTTGTAGCTGCTGCAGTAGATCTAACCTGTGGAAAATGTGCCCACTTTCTAGGGCTCCATAATTTTTTATTTTTCCTAATTCCACTGCAGATTAAAGCAGAAACCATTGACCTGAAACACTTGCTATGTTGGCTTTTCCTAAAATCAGTCTTGTGGGCCATTTGTCTCAATGGAAAGTCCTTACCCAAAATAATTCTTAGGGGTGATTCTGAATTGGATCTGGGGCAAATAGGTGTTTTCATGGAAAAGGAAGAAGGCAGTTTGTGTCTTGTTTTCTACTGAGAAAAATACAAATGAACAATGTGAGATGTGGAATGTGATTCACACATGCTGCCAGCCCCACTAGGTAGACTAGACCATTATAGAGTCATAATCAAGAGAGTAAGTTATTCTTCCATTTTACACCTGGAATATTGCAACCACCTTTTAGGGAAGACCTTGACAAACTAGATCCTATCCAGAGAAAACCAACTGAGAGAATAAGAAAGCTGGAAAGAAAAAGTAACTTAAGAATGGTGAGTGGCACCAACTGGGGAGGTTTTGCTAGAGAAGATAAGTTGCTGGATAGATATGTAGCTCTCTTCAAGAACATCTGCAGGACTGTTGTATAGAAGATGTTAGAGATGTTCCAGAAAACAATGGGCATAAATTACAAAAAAAAAAGATTATAGTTGGATAAGAATAATTTCTTAATGTTCAACAATGGATCAGATATATTTGGGAGGTGAAGGTTTTGATGACCATCCAGCAGAGAGGCTGTAATCATGGATCTCTGGATTGGACTGGGCAGGGAGTTGGATCAGGTGATCTCTAAATCCCTTTCCGATTCTTCTATTCTATGATTCTTGAAAGATCTCCCAAGAGAAGGCAATGGTAACATTACTTGAGAGAGTCTATATTAATGTTTATCAATTTTAGTAACTTTAAGATGTGTGGACTTCAACTCCCAGGATGACCTAGGCTGGCTGGGGAATTCTGGGAGTTGAAGTGCACACATCTTAAAGTTGCCAAGGTTGAGAAAATTGGTCTATTCTGTATAAAAGAGATACAATCAAGTCATTTGCTCAAGATCATCCTGTGTCATAGCAGAGTAAAATGTCTGCATACAGCTCTGGTGTAAAGTGGTTTACAAATCTAATAAAAATTCATCTGCTCACTGTCCAGCTCAGAGGTAGTCACAAGCCATGCAACATCCATAAAAGGCAGGGCTTCAACTGCATGGCACAGTTGCCATCCTTAGTTTTTTATGTGCCTGATCCAGATCGCAAAGAAAAGCTGTGCTATATATTCACTGATTCATAACGGGCCCAACAGTGTGCATAAATTGCTCCGCTTACCTTTGTGTTTCTCTGCAGCTGCTGACAGTTGCATCCAGCCAATATGAGCTATGGCCTTCCCACAGAAGCTGCCTCGCATCATTCTACAAGTGGGTGCCAGTCTCGCAAAACCAAGTGGAGCAATTTATGTGCACTGGTGGACCTTGTAGTAGCCACCCCAGCCTCCCAGGGCCTCTTACCACATCGTGGGGCACCCCCATGCTTCACTAACTGACCCATGCTCCACTTAACAACCTGAACAATCGCTTAACATCTGCAACTGGGAGAGCCAGAAGTGTGGACACGGAGTGAAGCAGTCATATGAACATCTTGCTTAATAACCACTTAGCTCATGAAAATAAAACAGATCCTATATTGCAGCAGACTCAGAGGAACATTCACAAAAGGATAAAAATCTGCAAGACATTGAAGCAGCAGCTTTTGAGTACTTCCTCTGGTGTGCAATTGGCCAGAAAAATAAAACTGAGAGGATCTCCTGCAAGGCTCACCTTCTCATGTTGCCAGCTTAATGGGAAGTCTGGAAGATGCTGGTTGTGGCATTGCAATCAAAGTGCTGCTCCTTCCATAGGTCTGTGTGATGCACAGCCATACATGAGGACCGAAGCATCTATTATGCCACATCCACCATCTTGCAGATTCTGACCCTCCCCGAGCAGACTAATTAAGCCCAGACTTCTCCATTAATCTCCCACTACACTGTTATTATCCACACCACAGCTGATAGCCAAGAGAGGGAAATTCATGCAAAAGCAAACCTTCCTTTCTTGTTTGATCTAGTGGCTAAATCTTCCAGCTTCAAAATTAAGAAAAAGAGATCAACAATGGTGCCTCCTTCAAAGAAAGACATTCTTTACTAGCAGAGTGTGACTGCATTTTTCGCTACCTCTCCTAGTGGTCCTTTCAACAGGTGGATCTTTTTATGGCCCACTGATTGGAAGTGGTTAGCACCTGGATGGGAGACCACTGGGAAGTACTACAGTTATTGGCTAGACTGGGACATTGCAACAAACAAAAAAATCCTTTAGTTTATTTGAAAAAGCTAAGCAGGGTTGGGTTTATTTAGTACTTGAGCAGGAGACCACCAGGAAATCTGACAGCTCAGACTGAGAAGAAAAAAAAAATCCTGGAAAAATTCAGCAGCAATTTACTTTTGCCAAGTAATACTGTGGCAAGAAAACTCTATGGATGTGTCCATAAAGCTACCAAAAGTCAAAGAAAGCTTTAATTTTATATATTTTTCTTCCCAACATTCTCTGCAGGATTTTATCAATACATTCCCCATGTGAAAAGACAGCTTTTATATCTTATTATTTGAGGAATGCATCAAGGATTTATATCAAACCATTCAAGAACAAGCCATGTGATCTACTTGAAGTTTCAATAAACTACATTTTTAAATAAGAAGAAATGAATAATACATTTAAGTGATAAAAATATGTAAAGAAAATGCCAGTAGCTTGAAGCACACATTTGACACTGGGCTCAGCTGTGTTTCCGTGACCTTTTTTAGATGTTAGTTTCTTACTGGCAAGATTCTGCATGACAAATGCATCTGCCAAATAAATCTTCCTTTTGTGGTAAACAGAAGTTTCCAGCTTTGCAGGAAAAAGACTTACTTGATAAAATGGCTCTCAAATAGAAACAAAGAGAGAGAATCTGTAGCTGAAACCAGTATAGATCACCATTTCAGTAGCACTAGAAATCCATGATTGCAATTAAATAAATATAGTTAGATCTAAGAGTGTCAAACTCACTGAGAGGAACTGCAAACCATTTTTCTAAAACACTAGGAAATAAATAACTCCCATTAAATAGCTTTGCTATAGCAAACACACATAATAGGATTAGACACAAAATTCTGCTTCTTATGGAATTCATGCTAAATTAAACAAGAACACCTCATATCACAACCCATAAAATTGCAATAAGGGTATGAAAATAAACGCAGTTGGAGATTTTTCCACCACAGAAATTGGATTAATTTAATAAGAAACCTAAAAAAGAGGTTTGCATTTCATTATGTCTGCTGGCCTCCTCAAAATAGTCAGTCTTTTATGAAAAGAAACATAGCAAATTATGGAATTTCTATCTCCTTCAACTTCAAGCATTTTCCTTTACAAAAGAAAGTGCAAGCAAAATTTGGTGTTATAGCCTGATTATGGTTCATTGAATGCTACCATTCTTTCTTTACTAATTGAAATAGTGTGCAGAATCATCTATGTGGCTATTGGATACTTCTCCAAACTGGGAACAGGATTTATTTCCCAGCAGACACACTCATTTGCGTTTGGGACAGTAAGCTGAACATACTTTTGTAGCCAAGGACCATCTTCAAATTTTGTGGGAAGGAAAATGCAAGGAAATGTGTGGGACTGTTCTCACAAGTAGGTATAGTTAAGATTTTCATTTTAAAAACTAGGATGACCCTAGTTTACATTGCAGCTTTCATCAGTCTCTTACTACATATAGGGGGAGAAGTGCTATCAGGCAATGAACCCAAAATTCCTAAAAAGGGATTTGGGATGCCTTGAGATCTTGGCCTGCTCTTGGTTGTCCTCTTCTTTTCTTTCCTTCCACCTTTCCCACATTAGAGCCTTCTCTAGAAAGAGATAGACCTTTGCATGATGTGTCCAAAGTTGAATAATTTGAGCCTCATCATTTGTGCCTTGAGAGAGTTCTGGATTGATTTGTTCAATAATCTATTAGTTTGCTTTCTCTCCTGTATTCTCAAGAGTCTTCTCCAACACCAATGTTTGAATGTCAGTACTCTCCTATCTTGCTTCTTCAAAGCCCAACTTTCACTTCCATTCAGTGTCACAGACAATTTTATAGCTTGCACAATTCTGACCTTCATAGGCATAAGCTCATCACAGCATCTGAATATTTTTTTTCAAGACCTTCAAGCCTACTTTATCAAGTGCTAGTATGCAATGTATTATTTTGGTGTTGATGGTTGATCCAAAAAACATCTTTTTTTAATATCTTAATTGCCATTTCTAAGGCTGGCTATTCTACCTATTATTAGTTTGAACTTCTTTATATTTAGTCCCAATTTTTTCACCATGTTCCTTGACTTTTATTATTAGAGCTTGCAAATCCTTTGCATTTTTGACTATTGGGGTGGCATTATCAGCAAAGGTTATTGATATTTTTTCGTTCAGTTTTAAAACCAGCTTCTTCCAATCCAGCTTCCCTTCCACATATAGGTTAAGGAAATAAGGGGAGAATAGGCAGTCTTGTTGCACTCCTTTGCTAGATTGCTTTAGCAAGTTCTGCCCATACCATGGCTTCATCACCTGCATGTAAGTTTTTCACGAGGACAATGAAACGTTGTGGGATTCCCATTTTTCTGAGCACTTTCCACAGTTTGATGTGATTGACACAACTGAGGGCTTTATATAATCAATGAAGCACATACTGACTTTTTTATATTCTTTGGCTTTCTGAATTATCCAGTGTGCATCAGCAATAATGTATTGTGTTCCTGTCCTTTCTAAAACTAGCTTCAACATCTGGCATCTCTTTTTCCATGGAGGGCTCAAATCTGAGTTGTATTATTTTGCTAGCAGGTGACATTAAGGATTTTGTTCAATAGTTTGCACACTGTTATATATCCTTTTTTATATTGGAATATAGATTGACCTCTTCCAATCTGTTGGCGCTACTACTATATGTTGTTCTCCAGATTTACTAGCATGGGTGGTTAGAACCTTCACTGATTCCCTCTTCTGTTGCTTGCCCTATTTCAGTGGATATTCCATCAGTTCTGTAGCTTTCCTACTAAATCTGGTGACCTTACTTCATCTTCTATTACTAGAGGTTCTTGTGAGGAACAAATATCTTGGATGTTGACATCTCTCCAATATAATTTTTCAATACATTTCTTCCATCTTCCTTTGAATTGGTTGTTATCTGTCTGTTGGTGTCCTTTAGCATGCCAATTCGAGGTTGGAACCTCCTTTTGAGTTTAGAGATTTTTTTGAAAGATTTTCCTTGTTTTCTGTTTGTTTCCATCTTCAATGTCTTTACAGATGTTGTTGTAATACTGCTTCTCATCTCTGAAACTCTTTGTTAAGCTCCTTTCTAAGACTTTTGCCTTTCTTGGCTTTGGATTCTCTTCTGTTCTTGGTAACTTCCACAATTTGTTCTGACATCCAGTTTGCTATCTTCTCTTTCTTAATTTTTGGCAGTTTCTTTTCACATTTCTCCTTAATGACTCCTTTAGGTTCATTCCATAATTCCCCTGATTTTCTGTCAATAATATTCAAAGCAATTCCTGATGCTCTCTTTGAAAATGGTGGGTATCCTATATGTTAAAGATCATGTCTGATTGGCTTCCTTCTTCCTCTTTAGCTTGACTTGGAACTTGCACATGATAAGTTCATTTGTCTGTTCCAGTCAGCACTCTGACTTTGATGCTGTAACTAAAGTTCTTCACCTCATTTTAGCAATAAAAGTCCATCTGATGGTCTTCATGTGTGCAGGTGCCATTCTGGTTGTTTGAGGACAATATCATCCACAAAGAAATCACTGGAGTGGCAGAAACTGACAAATCAGTCTCCTGTGTCAACTTGGTTTTCTAAAGCCACACAATCCAACTTCATTTTCCTCTTTCATGTTTCCAACTTTGACACTCAGTCTCCAAACACAGGCAGCACTTCACAATTGTACATTCTGTTGATTTCAAATTGAACTTGATCATAAAATTCATCAACCTCCTCTTCTTCTGCTTTGGTAGTTGCTTCTTATGTTCCTTGTTCCTACTGTAATTCTGTCTTCGCATTTTCTTTCCTGTAGGATAAACCATTCTGCATTTTTATCAAGAAAACCACATAGACAGAAAATATAAAATGATTGATATAGTGGTGGATGATGGGCCTCTCAGGTTGAATGGTACTCAACATGCTACTGAGGAAGAACTGAGGAGCTTTTGGAGTACTAATGGTGTTTATGATGCACATAGATTAAAGCCTTGGGGATTTCTAGTTGCTGATCTTGCCATACAAGCTGGGCAGGGAAGCTCCATAAATCCATTTCCTAAATGGAAGCAAAACCATCCATAAACACAAGATGTTTTAAAAAGTGAATGTAAAGATCCTTCTAGTCAGCTCATGCACTTAACAAGTGTTGTACCCATTATACTTGTGATCTTTTTCTACAATTCTTTTGCTTAATGGTTTCTTTCATGCTCCTTTGTTATTTCAAGCCCATTTCACATCACTTTTTTAAAAAAAACGGAAGGAAAAGAGTTGTCAGTTTTTGCACAAAAAGTCTCCATATGCAATTTATGCATGCAGTGTGTTATTCTTTAATTATCAGCCACAGCTTTTTTCCTATATTATCAGAACACAATCTGACATAAAACTGCTTCAGAAGTATCAGCTCATACCTGAAAAACACAGTATCTTCTAGAGGCTAATTGATTTTTTTAGAAAAAACAGAAAGGAAAATTAATAGAAGATTTACAAAAAGAAGATGACAACCAATGTCTTTGGAGCAGGAAATGAACTATATTTGTAGACATATAGTAAACATGTTGGCAATTTGATCAGATTGAAAAGATTTGGATGTCTGATGGCATAAGGGTGAATAGATTCAAATAAGCCTGAAATGGAGACAAATATCCTAGCAACTTTAAAATTGTAATTTGCGTTCAGGGCTTATTGCTGGATAGATCACTTCTCAAATTATTCAAAAATTTGTATCCCAGGAACACATGTAGACACCAAAGAGAAGACCACTGGGAATGTAAGTTTGTTCTCCTGAGCTTTTAGTTTTGTGCTTGGATCTATTATCCAAGCAGACAAGACAGCACGAGGAATGACTGAGGCATGGGAGACAAGACCACAGTTTATTAATAGATGCGTGGAGTTTCCCCCAACATAACAAACTCTGTGAAAAATTACACAGGCTGGGGTGACATAAGCATGGCCAGGCATGGATAGGGAGATAGGAATTAGATTTTTACATTAAAGGACTCACAATGGGATTCTATTGCCACCAGTTAGGATCATTAACAACTGAGTACACAGATCATTACCAGCTTTTAACTCGTTATTAAGGGGTGGGGGAACATGTTCAATGGATGTATAAATGAATCATGGTTGTAAAGGCTCACACATTTTGTCCTGATGACAGATGCAAAAACTCAGGAGAACAAACTTACATTCCCAGTGCTCGACTCTTTGGTGTCAACAGATTTTGACTTTAAGAAATTTAAAAGAGTCTGGAGGGACAATGTTTTTTCAAAATAGCCCCCTTCTGTTGTTGTGTTGTTTCATATGATATGCTGTTATAAAGCCATACAAATGATGCAGGTAGCAAGCACCATACACAAGGGTGCCTGCAGGGGAAGGGGGGTTCTAAAAAGTCAAGATGGTGGTAAAATCACCCATTGAAGCTTCATCCTTTGCTTTCAGGAAGCAAGCATCCTCTAGTATCTTTTAACCCCATGGATGTTCCTGATTACACAACTGCAACAGCTGTAACTTGTTCACTGATCCATGGGTCTAGTTTCCTCAGCCTCCAGATCTGTCATTTGGAATGTGGTGTTCAGAATATGAATGGAGTCTTTCTGGACCGGCCCGCTCATAACAGGACTTGCCAGCCTCCTTAAACATGAAAAAAGCAACAGAATTTGGGGGAGGAGAGAGAGAGAAAGAGAAGGAAAGAGAGAGAATCTCCCACTCGTTATTTGGCTGTCACAGCTGGGACTTGTTTGCTGAGGCTGGAGTTAAGACAAGGAGCTACTAGCTAGTAAATATTTGTATTTATACCTCCTAGAAATTTGGAAGTGGCTGTAAAGAAAACTGCAAATCATACATCAGTGAGACTGCATGAGCATTGGGGCTCAGAGTAATATGTGGGTATTTGTCCTAAATGGCTTGCTTTCTGTTAACAGAAGAGGTAATCTCAGCCATGACTCTCTTTTAAATCATTGCCAAGAATACTCGATTTATAATGCATGAAAGGAATGGGAGGCCTGTCCACCAGCCAATCTTATTATCAAAATAAAGCCTTTTTTATAAGTGCAGGAAGATTTTGTATCTTGACTAAATGCTACAAGGGCAACAGTTGGGAAAATGAGATCCACTGATAGGAAAGAAGAGACAGAATGCAGACAAGAAGAACAGAAATAGTCCAGCCACTGAAAAAGATTTTTGCTCTGAAAGAAACCAAGCAAGCCATGGAAAAATATTGTGGTCAAAATCTTCAAGGTGGCCTCATGACTGAAGCCCCACCCCTTTTATACAGGCTATGGTTGAAATGTCGCATCTGCCATATTGCAGATCCTGACCCTCCTGATCTTAAGGCAACACCTGCAGAGAAAACAATTAAAACAGTCGGGCTGTGTTCATGCAAAACAAACAGCAGGGCTATGTTCATGCAAAACATTTTTCCCAATTTAATCCAATAATCACTTTTATATAAGCATAAAAGTGACTGATGGAAAGGGTTGTCCCTTAAGGGGACCTCTCTTCTTAGATGGCCAACATTTTAAGGTCTGCTCTTAGAGGAAATTACAATATTTGATCAAGATAGATAATGAAATAGATGAAGTAATGTTTGAAGTTCTTATTTGTACACATGTAGAGAGAGACTTGAACACAAACACACTACTGGTCCCTCTGACTGCTGTAATGTAGAACCGCTTCCAGCTTTGATACCTGATAACAAAGCCTCCAATTATGTCAACTAATTAGTGACATAATTCTGTAAGTTTTCAAATTATCTCACTCAGCATTTTCGTGCAGATAAATCATTTTGGGGTTGGAAGAACGATCCCACACGGAAAGGAAGAAGTGATAACTTGTTTAATACCTCTAAACCGTGTTTCTCAATCTCAGCAACTTTAAGATGTGTGGACTTCAACTCCAAGAATTCCCCACGCTGGCTGAGGAATTCTGGGAATTGAAGTCCACACATCTTAAAGTTGCTGAGGTTGAGAAACACTGCTCTAGACAACACAGTTGTACTACATCTTTCTTTTGGAGAGGTAGCGCCTCCAGATTAAGGTTAGGCCTTCAAAGCTGGTTACACTGCTGATAACTGAAGATCAAATTTAGTCAGGGAAGACAGCAGGAGAGACCAACATAAAATTAGGCCAGCAGTCATAAAGAAGCTGTTATATAAATTTAATACATAATTATTTGGGCCGTGGTGCATTTGAAACAGCAGCAAGCTCCCACCAAGCTAAGCTACCAGCTAAATAAGCCACCGCCGGGCAACCAAACACTTCATGGCATTGAGTGAACTTACTGCTGAAGTCAGCTTGACTGTAGAATTTGAATCTTTAGAAATTGGTTAAATTTACTGCATTATTCCATTCCGTTTAGTCAAGACCTACTGTATAACTGGAAGCAAAACCAAAATTTGAAAAGAACCTTCTTAATTATTAGCAGGCAAATTGAAAAGAGAGGACATTTTCTAAGATGCAGCTCTTCATGTCATTTTTATAAGATTTTTAAAATTATTTCTGCATCTCTGAAAGCCACACAAAACCAATGAGGTGGTATAAACATCTTCAAAAGAAATAAATGAATTTCAGTGCCTGAACCACAGGGACATCCATGGATCTGTGTTAAAATCTGTAATGTAGCAGGTACAGCACTGTAACAGAAACTCTACCCCTTTTGTACATGTATGGGATGAATGCACACATGGTCAGATAGGATGTGGTTTTGATCCTCGGGCCTATCTTCTCACAAATGTTGACATACACACCCATGTTCCCGTTACTCAACCACCTTGGTTCACATTAGGAGTAGATCTAAACTAGAAGCCAAAAAAGATCAAAGCAAAGACTTATTCCTGGTGACTTTGTCAGTGTGTCTGGATAGTTTTCTTGAAAGCAGTATAGATCAAATATACACCATTCTATTTTCGCCTACTACCTTCTGCATCAGCTTCTGTAATGTACTCAAAACAGCATTCAAAACAAAACTCTCTGGATTCTTCCACAGAGATTATAACAACCAGTCTGGCATTCCAATGAGAAAAGAATTATTTGACAAATCTTTATTTTCCTACGGAAGAAAACAACAGATGCACCATGTCAACAGAAGAGTTGCCATTTTCTGTTGAATTCATTAGATTTTCTTCTTCATTATTTGCAGCGGCTCTCTTGACTCAATCTGTCATTGTCCCAGGAAGTAGAGTTAATGCAACAATAAAGGACAGGTACTGCTGAGTTAAACATTTAGCACCTTCACAGTCTTGCTCCAAACCCTTCTCAAGGCCTTTTTATCCAGATTTATCAGCCTGCTGACATATTGCAACCTGATTCCACTGAGGCAATAGTAGGTGACTTTATACAGTGAGTTGAACACAAAACAAACCAGATTTTAACATTATTTATGAATTAGGCCAATTATCAACTGCCCCTTTAATCTTCAAAGTTCTAATATGTTTAGTATATAATGGATTAGGTCAAAGGCCCGATACATATTTACGGGTAGACCTCGACTTATTTGTTTAATGATGGTTTGAAGTTACCACAGTCCTGAAAAAGTGGTCACACAATCACAATTTGTAATCTTCCCAGCTGGCTTTCAAAAACAAAAGTCACAGGGAAACCTGGCAGGAAAGGTTGTGAATCACAACCATGTGATATCTTGCTTAATGACCATAATTTGCAAAGAGATTGTAAAATCGGGTGTGGTCATGTGTTATCTCACTTAACAATCACATCACTCAGCAACAAATTATTTGGTCCCAACTTTGGTCATAAGTTGAAGACTATCTGTATACAACTACAAGCAAAATTGGAGGAGGGCAACATTACCCAAGTGGATGATGGGGATAGGAATTTGGTGAGAACCAGCCTGGGAGGGTATAGGAAGTTTCATGCAAGCCAAGAAACCAAATCTGTGAATCCAGATTTGCCCCAAATAGTGTACTTCTATTTATATGTTAGGTTTTCACATGCTTCTTTGTGAGCCATGTGGAACATTCAGAATTCTGCTGATTTCGAAGAGGCCTGCTGAACAGGGAATGCAAAATCCTGTAACTGAACCCTGTATTTGCTATTGTTGCTAATAGCAGTACAATATTTAGATTAAAAACTATAACATTTATACTTAGAAAGATCACACCTACAGGCATACACCAATATAGCATACAGATTACTGAGTTTATTTTTTTCTAATAGCTAAGCAATTTAATATACAGCTTCTAAATCATCCTCTTTTCTGTACCATTTTAAATCTCCATAAACAGAATCTTCTTTCATACAACAAAATCCATCTGAAAAAGAGTCACTGAGGAAATTAAGGATTCCTTTTATCTTTAGAGGTTTTTATCATGTTGGTTGACACTTTTGATTCATGGTTCATGGAAAACCCAGGATGAAACTTTACAAAGTGAAGTGGGAAACACATTTCCTGCTTGGAGGAAGGAAATCCTAACTACCACTCTGGGATATCTGTAGAATGAAGGATGCTCTAAGATTTATAATGGGATTCTTCTCACTGCAAGGAGGGAGAGAAAGCTAAAGAAGGAAGGAGGGCCTGGAGACAGTCCCGGTGGGTGGAATAGCTGAAGAGCAACTCTGAGCAATGAGAAATAAATAGGTGGGTCCTTTTTCTTCTGTTCTCCAATTGTCACTTGAACTCAGATGGGTTTTCTAAAAACATCCTTTGGATGATGTAAAAATTACATGTGTATGTATCTCAACTAGACTTTGATCCATAAACCTACAATGACTTTTGCTAAAACTTGGATAAAATCTTTGGAAAGCCTGAAATTTCATGAAAGCAGAACACTGGAAAAGCAAGAGACAATTCACAGATCCCTAATAATAGCTGTGTCAAAATCATTTCATTAAAGATAATTATTCTCAGTGACAGTGTTTTCAACTTCCAAATGCACTGAACACAGCTGGATTCACTTTTAGATAAATACACATTGGTTTATTTTGCAAGGAAATTTTGTACGTTCCATAGAATTAATCGAGTCCAGTATTTCTCAACCTCAGCAACTTTAAGAGGTGTGGACTTCTACTCCCAAAATTCCCTAGCCAACGTCTATGAAATTATTCATAAAATTATTTTGGACTGCAATATGAACAACTAACATTATTGTTCACTAATATGTGCAAATATCCATGTTCCAGGAATATGCCAAGACGCCATGGAAGAAATGGTCTCCAGAACTTTCAAACTTTTATTCTGAACTTTCAGGTCCAACTCCCTATGAACCTATGAACGTGGGTGGTGGAATGATGCACAGCTTTTAATCTGTGTGTGATACTGAGATTTTTAATTACCTTGATAATGGGCTCTAGGGTATTGGACATGAAAGCTCAGAATAAAAGTTTAAAAGTTCTGGAGACCATTTCTTCTTTGGCATCTCTGATATTACTGTTGTTATTATTCAATAATTATTTATGAAGGCTTGTCATTATTTCATTGACAATGGCAAGGCCTTTTTGCAGATTATGCCACAATGTGGGTTAACTAACAGTCATGCCAAAGTCAGCCATCATTCTTCTGAGAAATCTTTGCTGTAAAACAGATACCACAAGAACTGAACTGGAAAAAGAGAAAGAGTTGAGAATGAGGAAGACAAAGAGACACAGGTGTCCACTGAAAAGAACACTGCAAAATCACCTATCATATTGCAAATGTTGCTCATGAAATCTGCACAATAATGTTGTGGTGCCCATGTTACCTCTTGCCCCTACCTCCGTCCAGAAAGGCCCAAGAATGGGTCTTCCTCTGTGTTAATTTCTATAACCAATTTATTGTACAAATGCCAGTTTTGAGGGAGATGAAATCAGAACTGGGGTGCAAAAATTTTATTGTTGTTGTTGTTCGGTTGCGTAGTCATGTCCGACTCTTTGCGACCCCATGGACTGCATTACACCAGGCCTCCCTGTCTTGCACTGCCTCTCGGAGTCCCCCCAAGCCCACGCCCATCACACTATCTATGCTATCTATCCACCTCATCCTCTGCCGTCTCCTTCTCCTCTTCCCTTCAATCCTTCCCAGCATCACAGTCTTTTCTAATGAGTCCTCCCT
>JANHZU010005315.1:49293-61600 GCA_032468055.1 Acrochordus granulatus | reverse complement strand
ACAAGTTTTGCATTACCCACTTTAATTGTCCTCTTTTCCAACTGGAGAAGAAGGGGGTTCCTTATCACCTGGATTTGAAAGGAAAATGTAATGGATCTGCATGGAGCACTACTGGGAACATCCTAAGGAAACATATATTTGTTCCTGGGATCAGGAGCATCAGCTGTAGAGGCAGGCATAGCAGCTCAGAAAAAGGCACAGCTACTTTAGGGTGTTTCCAATAAGTGGTAAGTGCACCCAACTTAGATATACACCTTCAAATCCACATGTCTGCATAGCTTTGCCACTTTGTCTCCATCCTAAAACCTCATAATTTGTTACTGCCCGGCAGCTGCACTTGGATGTTAGAATCAGTCTGCCCTGATAATTGTAATTTCTTCCACCATTCCTGCTCAAGTGAGAATTTACAATGGAGCAAGAAAGCAAAAAAAAAAAATTAAAATGCAGTCCAATCCATTTTAAAAGTGAGTACAATCCATGCAGTTATTCTTCAGAATGGACTTAAAAAGCACAGGAACCCCAAACTTCCATTTTAAGTCATTCCTTCTGCCTGGCCATTCAACATTTAAAAACCTGCTAGAAACAGATTCAAAATTAAATTTCCTCTTTACAAAATGCAGAGTAATGGGAAAGGAACAAGGAGTAATGTCAGTCCAAAGTAATGCTTCTCTCCTAGTTTCATGTCTGCTTTACAGCATACAACACAAACCAGATGGAATGGTAGAGCAATATCTTTATGAAAGATCCAATGAAATACGTCACATAAATGAACTTTTCCAAGCATCTGTCATCCAGATGTGTTCAACCCCATAATTCCCATCCTGAAAAAGACATGATGCAAGTTGAAATACAGTTGCGTGCATCTCAAAGATTAGGCAGGTAACTAAATTCCTAAAAATACTTCTCTTTCTCCATTTTTTAGTTTAGCATCCCACTAAAGGAAGAGTTCTTAGAAATCTAGACAGTTTTTATACAATCAGCTATTCCTATCCCCCAAATCCCTAATGCCTTAAGATACTCTGAGTAAATGTATCGACTAAATTTAAATGACTAAAAACAAACGCCAAATATTCAACCATAAAGTTTAAAATCTTTTCATTTCCTGCAAGAATTCTCCTTGCTTAGCTTATCAACCTGCCAAAAATAAAAATACAGGCCAGTGTTCTTCAACCTCAGTTAGTTTAAGATGTGTGGACCTCAATTTCCAAAATTTCCCAGACAGCATAAGCATCACTGATGGAGACAACAGTCAGTGGCAGATGGTCTTTCACTTTTCTGTGTCAGACAGAAGCAAAGTAAGATGCATTAAAGAAATGAGGGCAGGGGAGGACACAAGTCCTCTTCAGCTAGATAATCATGGTACCCCATTCATTGGTGTCACTACAAATATCAAGCCCAGGCAGAATGATAACCAGAACAATCTTAGGGTCACATTGTCATGGAAACACTAATGAGCTCTCCATGACACCAATGCTGAAGAATGGCAAACACTGACTCATAAGTCAAATACATGCAGAGCAGTCAGGAAGGCAGAGGTTTTGAGGTAGCAAATAATTTTGCTAACCTTGCCCTCTGAAAGGTAGAAAAGAGCAGACATGTCACATTGGTTTGCTTCTGTCCTTTTCAGCTTCTGGAGCTACTAATTTTCCTTTCCTTCACGTCTGCCTGGAAGAAATATCAAAAGCAGTCCAGACTCACTTTGCTATAAATTTACCAAATAAATAAATAAAATTAATAAATAAGAGCACTTTACAAAGTATTCAGGAGAAGGGAGCAAATCTTCAGCAATATCCTGCCCCAGTTTTGCACCACCCACCCAGGACATGGGTTCCATATTGCCCAATTTCTTTGCTAGAAGAACCGACCCTGTCCAGGAGGTTTCTAATGACATCTTCCAACGTTCTTCTTCTCTTTAAGATTATTAGGTTGCAAACTTCAAAGGGAAAAGGCCCTTTGGAGGGGTAGGGGTGGGTCTTGATGTGACACTGGTTGACAACTCAGTTGGCAGCATCTTTTACCGTGATTGCACAACTGCATCTGCAGCTATGGTCCAACTCAGGAGCTGCCCACAGGTTATGGGTGCAGGGATTTCTCTTCGAATCAGCAGCAGCAATGCCTCTTAAATTTTCAGCAGGACACTGTCTTGGAGAAAGGGGAGCCAACAGTTTGTTTCCATGTAACTCAAGTCCTGAAGGCAGAGATGCGTGTGGTCCTTTGTTTTGAGGACTTATTGGACAATGTACAGGCAGCAGAGTAAGCATTAAGAGGCAACTTACATATGACTCCAAAGTTCTGCTTCAGTGGGCAAGCTCTCCTTGGCTGTCCAGCAGTGGTTGCTCTGTTCTAGCAGCTACTGATCCTAGAGGTGAACTATTTAGTTACCAGCCCTTCGTGGAGAGCCTGCTGGGACAGCTCTCCTGTGACTGGTTTCATCAGCAACCTCTCTGAGCCTGAAAGCAGCCTTTCAGAAGAAAGCTATATCTGGGTTCAGAAACAGCCCATCCAAGAGGCCACAAAGGATCAGGGGGATAGCCCAGGTGCCCACTCAGCAGGGGCTACCTGGTAATCAGGCAACTCACCAGATGGCTAAACCTACCAAACTTGCCAAATGAGGACTGGTGTTTATTTTCCCACCAGGGGACAATATTAGGTGGGAACTGAAACCATCCCCGTTATCCCTCTCCTGCTTACATTTTGGGGCTTTTTGCAACAACTCTCAGAAGCCCTACAGAGGAAAGCAAATATTTGTGCTGGATTGGGAGTACCAAGTTCAAACTCTTCTGCTCAGCCATAGTGCTTCTTGGAAGCTCAGTCCTCTTCCCATTTATTTGGAAGCTCATGCAAAGAATTCTTGTCCTTTGACATGTATTTTGGAGAGTCACCTGGGTGGTCCAGATTGCCCAGCCTTTTGGCTTCTCAGGCTGTGGAGATGGACGGACTCCAATCTCTCAGGATATAGCAGTAACTTTCATTCTCTCAGAAAGGGAAAAACAACAACCGCAGAGCCATTCTGATAATCTACTCTTCAACCCCACACAAGAGTTGCTCTCTGCCAAAGGGTGAAGTGGAGAATTCCTGTGTTTAGAGCAGGAGCCCTGAAATTCTGCACTACTGTAAGCCCCTAAAAACAGTGTTTCTTAGTCTTGGTGACTTTAAGAGGGGTGCCCTACAACTTTCAGAATTCTTGGAGTTGAAGTCCACCCATCTTAAGTAACCATGGTTGAAAAACTCTGTCCTAAAATAATAAATGATTCAGGACAACTCCCCTATGGATTAAACAGACAATTTCTTTGGGCAGAGACTTACAGAAATTGCCTCTAGCTTTTGCATCTTACTTGTGGCAAATGAAATCGAGTTCAACTACATATGTTCTTGGCAACAGTTAGAGGTCATTTGCTACTGAAAAAAAACCTTCTACTTGATGTTTTTTCAGCTTCTTAATCCAGTTTACAACTTTAGTGAGGGTATCTGCAAAGTAGGGTCAAAAAAGTCAAGATAGTGGCCACAATGGTATGGACAAAATTCTGCCTAATGCACATAAAATGGGGATAGCTTCAATCACAGTCGTGGCTGCCATCTTGACTTTTTTGATCATATGCTGTGGATACACACAGATGCTGGGATTTCCTTATGGAAAATGCTAATAAGAATCATTTAGTTTTTAAGTCTACAAATCATCAGTCATTTGCTGCCTCCCCAATAATCTCTATTTTTCCCCAGCCCTCACCTTTCTTACATCTCCAAACTAAAGGAAACATGGTTTGTATGCAAAATAAATTTCCATAGCCAAAGGCTGAATTGTTGTTGTTCTTGTTTTTTTAATTGCAGTTTTTGGTCTTCAAGTGTGGCTAGTGAAGTTCTAACTTATGTCTCCAGCCTGGGTGAGGCCAAATCTTATTGTCCTGTTGAGAAAGCTTATCATTGTTGACTCCACAGTTGCTCTGAGATAACACAAGAGGACCTAAGGAAAACTGCAGTTTGCCCATCCTTGAGATAAAAGATATTAAGGTGCTCAGGGCTAACTCTCTTTTGGTCAGCAGAGTAACTGTCCAAAACCCAAATAAGATGGGACCAAATTTGGTTCAGGGAAGATGTACCAAATGAAGATCCAAGATCAAATACCAGCTAGATATGGCCAAGGACTATGAAGACAAAATTCAGAAAAATGCAGCACAAAGGTAATGCAGAACCATACAAACTCCTGCAAAACCCATTATAGTACTTGGTTTACACAGAAGAAATTACAGAGGCCTCCAGGCTGCTCTTGCTAAAGGAGCTGGAAAGAAAATCACAAAACCAGGCTCTGCATGGCTTCCTCTAACTTGCATAAGTCTATTGTTCTATTTGCTAGAAGATGTTTCAGGTAAGAAGATGTTTTTGTGCACACTAGCAGGTAGGGATGAGGGTGGAATCAGTTTTTAACAGAAGGACAAAGCCCTCCTCTGAGGCTCTGTGAGCCAGATGGGCTGGCTTAGGTCTACTTGCTGGAAGTTCCCTTTCCTGATGCCAGTTTTATGAATGTCAGCCCGATAAGTTAATTAAAAATACCTTCATCTTTTTTCATTAACGGTTGAGCCCTGTTCTGGGGTTAGCAAATATATTCACAGCATATCAGCTGGAAGTCAAAAGTTCAAGATGTCGGCTACAAGCATTGCATGCCACCTTCCCTGAATTAACCAGTCCCTTTATCTTTACTTGAAGGATAAGCAATATTTCTAGTCCCCTAGAAAACTGCTTCAGCGATGGAAATGATGCACAAAATGTCTCAGTGCATAGCCAGAGCAATTTCATTGATTAGTTAACTGAGTATGGAGCTGCCATTTGCTGTTTTAGCCTAACTGGTTGGTTCAGCCTACTGATAAATCCCCATTTCACCCAAATCCATCCAACTGAATTGAGAAAGCCTTTTGGATTAAAGGCGAAACGTCTTCGACTTGAGAAAAATCCAGTCCAGATGCCTGTTTTTTAAACTTTGTTGCGATAAACCATGGTTGGCAACTACATCCTGAAAGCCTAGTCATGGGCAACTTGTCTTTTCTAACCTAAGTGCAACTTGTCTTTTCTCACCTGGCAAACTTCAAATCTGACTCTCAGCATCCACAGACTATGGAAAGGTCATGCTGGTTAAGAATTTATAGGCATTATAGTTTAAGACATTTAGAGAAGATTAGGTTGGGGGGAATGCAGGCCTAAGACTGAGTGCTTTCAATGCACCATAATTTTTCATCCCTTCTCAAACCAATTATGCATTTTTTAAAACAATGAAAATCCACTGTGATGCAAGTGAATGACTTGACCAGAGTTAAAAAGATAAAGGTTACCCTGCCAGTTGTGACTGACTCTAGGGTGTGGTGCTCATCTCCATTTCCAAGCTGAAGAGCCAGCATTTGTCCGAGGATGCTTCCGTGGTCATGTGGCTGGCATGACTAGATGCCAAAGGTGCACGAACACTGTCACCTTTCCTGCCGGGGTAGGCGGTACATATCTATCTACTCGTATTTGCGTGCTTTCAAACTGCTAGGTCAGCAGGAGTGACCAGAGTTGGATTCTGGGTAACTATTCCAGGATACCCCCAGGAGAAGTCCAAAAGATTTGGTCATGATCATGCAGTTGAAGCCCACCTGTTTTATATACTGCATAACCAACACAAAGTGATAGGGTATTGACTGTGGGTACCATCTTTATTTTTTGACACCCCCCTGCCATTCACTACTTATCACCTTCACAGCCACTCCCCTTTACTGCAACTCCTGCAAATCTGGAGATGCCAAACGTGGCCCACGCCAGACGTGCCCCATTTCCGAGTCTGTGAGACATTTTGAGCCATTAGCCTGCCAGAGCTGCTTACGGCCTCCCCCTCTCATCTCACTCCCCAAGATCATCCAACTCAAAGGCTTCCTCCCGCTGAAGAACTTCAGCCACCCCAGAAGCATGCAAACTTGTCAACTCCAAGGAAAGCTCGCTGCCCAAATCCCCTTGACCGCACTATCCTATACAAACACATACTGTACCAACACACAGAGGGTGCGAGTTACAATTTCTTTTCCCCAGATCTTTTGGAGTTGCCAGACTTTCTAAGGTACCTGTGTTGTAGGAGGAGAGCTGTACTGCCTACCCGGGCCAAAATTCACGGGTCTTCTGATTACATCTTTTTGGACTAAAACGCCTAAGCTTTGGTGAATTACCGGAATCCTCCCGGAGCCACTGAATGGGAGACGGCAAGCCAGAAGACCCGGGCTGCCTCCCTGCCCTTTGGAGGTCTTCATCCAGCGCAGGAGTCGCGGCTGGCAGCCCCCCTTCCCCACCGCGCACCGTCGCCCAGCTCACCTCCTGGCCGGGCCTCTAGGGGGATCCCCCGCCCCAACTATTTCCCCGCAGGCAGAGCTGGGGGGAAGCTCGTGAAACTTTCAAGTCCCGTCTCCGAGGCGCGGCCGGCCCCGGCCGGGGGGAGTTCCCATGCCCTACCTAGGTCCGGGCACTTCTGCTCCGCCGCCCACCTCCCCCGGGCAGCCGCTTCCCATCTGGAGCCGCGGAGCGCGCGCGCCGCTGGATCCGGGGCGGGGCAGAGGAGAAGGCAGGTAGAGCGCGGGCGCCCTTGGATACCCCGAGGCGCCCCTGGACAGCGCGAGCCCGCCTCGTCTGGGCAGTGGCTCCCGTGGAAAGGGGTGGGGAGAACCTCAGCCTGTTCTGGGGGAAGAGGCCAATTTCTTGGTGATGATCCACGAAAAGAGCAACGCTTAGTACCCCTCACGCCTGGCACTCAGTTCTTCCAACAATCTTTATTAACGATCTCTGGAGATCATCAAACCCCCTCAGGGCGCCCTGATGATAGCCCACAACAACCCTGCGAGGAAGGCTGAGCCGGGAAGGAGCGGCGGAAACAGCTCTGGAATATCCGCCCCTTCCCCACCGCCTTCGCCAGAGGGGGCGGGCGGAGCGGGCGCGCTTCCCACCCGTGAAAGAGAGCCGGGCTCTTCCCGCGAGATGGGGGGGGTCTTTCCAACTCAGCCGCGCGCTCGAAGCCCCACCCGGCGGAGGAAGGAGTGAGGAAGGGGCGCCGAGACGCTGCGGCGGGAAGAGGGGAGGGGGTCGGCGGAGGCTCACCCACCTGAGCGGCAAGCCGGTCCCCCTGCGGGAAGCGCCGGGGCCCGCGAGCAGCGACATCACCGCCGGCGAGGCAGGGCGACTGGCTCTTCTGTCGCCCGGCTCCTTTTCAGCCGGCTCCTGCCGGGGGCGGATCGGGGCGCCTCCCAGCGCGGGCAGAGCGACACCCCCGGCCCCTCCCTTTGCGCCCGAGCAAGCCGGAGGGTGGGGAGAAGCAGCAGCGGCAGCAGCAGGAGAAGCGGGCGCGGCAGGCAGAGGAAGCGGACGCCGAGGTTAAGCCCGCGGCGGAGAGGGGCGCTCGGTCCTGGAGCCGGTGGGAAGGCGGCGGTCCCCTCCCGCCGCCTCTACGAGGAGGAGCCACGCGGCCCCCTCCCACTCGGGTCGGGGATCAGACCTCAGCCGGACTTACTTTCCGAAGGGCGGCGGGCGCGAGGCTGCGCGGAGGGGAGCCCTCGCGAACTCCCTAGTTGGTGGCGCGCAGCCCGCTGGACAGCGCCGCCCTCCTCCTCCGGAGCCGTGCTTCCTCGGAAGCAAGTCCCGCCGGGCGCTCGTGCCGCCTCCCGGCTGTCTGGCAAGGCGGCCCGGCTGCTCCGCTCAGCGCGCGCGGCAAGATCCCGTGCCCGCCTGAAGGCGGCCTTGCGGTGGCGGACCTCTGATCCGGGGCTGGCAGGCGCAGTGTGGCTTCGAAGAGGCGTTGCGGTCGGCGAGCGAGGCCCCGACGCGCCCGGGCTAGTGCGCCAGTGGCTTGTGCAAATTTGGCTAGCCACGAGTTAGTCTTGTGCGAGCTGGTTGAAAAAGTTGAGATCCGTGGGAGGGCAACGCTTGGTGAGGATTCAAGGTTAGAAAGATCTCGGTCGGCCTTTCCATCGCAGCCTATTCTTTCGCGTGCCTTTAGGGTTAGGCTGCATCCGGGTTCTTTGAACTAACTCTAAGGTGGCTCCATCCGGCTACTGTTCTTTACATTCATAAACACATACATAACCATTCTTTGCAAAAATCCTAAATGTTGCATTGGGTGTGTAAAATGTAAATGATTACATTATGATTATATTTGGCCAGGAAACAATGTCAGACTGCTAAAGCTGGCTGGCAGCTCACATTCTGTAAGGAAAAGTTTTGACTTGGATTTAATAGATACATTCTAAATAATCATTAAAATGATAATGAGAAGTTATTTTTTGCTCTCTTTTACCTTCTAAATGGTTATTCCTTGTTTTTTAACCATGACTCTTGGGTTCAGCTGTATATCTCACCTCCAGAGAAATCTAACCAGCATTCCAATTGGACATGCTTTGGAGATGTTTAAGAACCTTTAAGGTGCTTCTTTTTTAAAAAAGCAAATCTCTTGGAGAAATTTGTACATCACCCTTTTTCTAAATGTTACCCAATTTGCTGCTTTTTCCAATCCTTCATTATACTGCAGAGAGCTCAAGGTAGCATAGAGCCATAATTTAATTTCCACAACAAGCCTTTGGCTGTGTTTGTACAACACACCAAGATAAAATCCTTCAAATCAGTCATTTGGGTCACCCCTCACCCCTCATTGCAGGAAATTAAAGGATCCTCAACAGATGCATGTCTAGCCCCTCCTTGAAATGGTGTACACTGCCATTGTATTTACTTAGCCTGTAGTTTTTTTTACCCTAGGCATCTATGGAGGTGGGCTGTCAAAATCTGCAGGATGGCAGACACAGCATTACAGTCAAAGTTCCACTCCTTTTATATCTGCAGAGAGAGATGGGTCTTCAGTCCCAATGCCACATTCACCATCCTGCAAATTTTGACACACGTACAGACTAACCATAGAATCATAGGGCTGGAAGAGACCTTGAACATCTTCTGTTCCAACCCTCTACCCAAGGCAGGAGTCCTTATACCATCTTAGATCAATGGTTGTCAAATCATTTCTTGAAAACCTCTGGCAATGGAGCACCCACAACTCCAGGAGGTAAGTTGTTTCACACTGCTTAATAGTTTTCACTGTCAGTAAATTCCTCCTCATTTCCAAATTGGATCTCTCTCTAATGAGCTTCCATCCATTGCTGTCAGGTGCTATGCAGAATAGATCAGTGCCCTCTTCCCCGTGACAGCCCTTCAAGTATTGGAAGATTGCTTTCATGTCTCCCCTCAGTCTTCTCTCCTTCAGCCTAAACACCAGACTCTTTGACTCAGCTCTGTGCTTTCCTGTGAAATATCTGCAATTTGGGGTTCCTAACTCCAAGAGTTGTACACTGTGATAAGTCTACCCATATTCACATATACACAATATGAAAGCTATTTTGGGCTTAGAAGATTAGATTTAGAGTTATTAAAACTGCTCCTGATATCTATGAATATTCTCATTAATCCAGGTCATAATAAGCAGAAAAGTTGCAGAAATTTTGCAAAGTTCCTTAAAAAGGCAACTGGACATTAATTACAAGATGTTATTGGAGATGTTTCACCTATCCAGAAGGCTTTTTCAATCCAACTAAAAATGAAAAGGAATGGACAGGAAATATGTACATTTCTAAAAAGGGGTATGGGAAGATGAGAACCCATAGCAAAGTTACACATAGTTTAAAAAGGGTGTTAAGTTTCTTAACAGAAGGGTGGGGGTTTGGGGGAGAGGATGCAGAAGACAACAGCATTTTCACATAGCCAAATAAACAGAGAGATGTTGGGTAATTGAACTTGATTGCCTTTCAAGCACATCAGCATTACAGAGCTTCCTGCATAGTTTTTTTTTTGGCAATTGATTTAACACTGTTTCATAAATTGGAGGTAGTTGAAATCTGGTTCATCCACCATGGTTTATTGAAGGAATTAAAGTCTTACTATAGATTCCTTAATTCCTCTTGAAAGCCAGTTAGTTTCTTTATCAATTATCTGGAATCTGCAATCCTCAAAATTATGATTGTGCTGTTTAAGGTGTAAATTTACTACAGATGAATCAGATATTTTATGTTGTTTAAATCTCCTAAAAATTGGTTGTTTTGTCTCCCCAACATAATGTTCAGTACAAGAATCACTGCATTGAATGGAGTAGATGACATCTGTCTGTGCTTGATAACCTTGTCCTTAGGATGAACCAATCTATATTTAAACGTGGTCATGGGTCTGCATTGCAGTTGTATGTTGTGTTCATTGAAAATTCTCCTGAGTTTCTCTGATACTCCAGTAACATATGGAATGATCATATTGCTACATTTAGTAGAATCTTGTCTAAGGGAGAGGATCTCTTTTTGATGTTTTAGTGGCTTTGATAACTTATGAGTTATCAATTTTTGACTTATGGGTGAAAAATTTCTGATAGAAAACCTACTGAAGTATAGGACAATGTTTTATCAAAAGGACTAAATTTCTCAGTAACTCCAGATAAAATTTCTATTGTAGATCTAATCACTGCAACTGAATCAGCTGTTATAAACAACAAACTGTCTGAATCAGAGGCAGATCAATGAAGAATAAAGATATCTGATGCACCTGCCACTGCCAAAACCCTCCATCCAATCTCACTACCCAGGAAATGAGAGCAGTGAGTTCTCTAGGAAGAGACTCCAACATTACTATCTTACCAGCTGACAAAAGCGAAGAGTATAGTAATTCTCAACACTGGGCTACAAAGCCAAAATGTACAATTTATTGGAGGACAATAACACCTAAAGAAAGATCCCATAAGCATTTATAAGAAAAAGGTTATTGAGTGTTTACAACTTTTAATTAAGGACAACATCATTGGTAAACTTCTATATTAAGGACAACATAATTGGTAAACTTCTATATTACCACTTATATCCAGGGAAAACAACAACATGCATATATGGCCTTCCCAAAATTCACAAAGGCAGCATTCCATTGAGACCCATAGTTTGCAGCATCAACACTGCCACTTACAACATTGCTAAACATTCAACAACTTTACTGGCACCTTTAATTAGCAATTCCCCGCACCACATTAACAATTCACAGGATTTTGTCAAATTGACTTAAAAATATTAAATTTGATCTTGATGAAACAATGGTTTCTTATGATGTTACTTCACTCTTCACATGCATTCCTATGCATGATGCAGTCAATATGGTGAGAAAAGACTCTTACAAGACAGCACATTAGCACACAGAACCAGACTTACCACTGACCAAATAGTACTCTTGGATCTTTGAACACCACCTATTTTAAATTAAATGACAAGTTTTACAAACAGCAACGTGGCTGTGCAATGGGGTCCCCTATATCTCCAATCGTGGCTAATCTTTATATGGAAGAATTTGAATTCAAAGCATTGAAGTTTTATACAGGAAATCCTCCCACCCATTGGTTTAGATTTGTACATGATACCTGGGTCAAAATCAAAAAACAAGAATTGGAAGCTTTCACACAACATATCATTGCCATTGACAGCAACATCCAATCCACACTTGAAAATGTTAAAGATAATTTATTGGCTTTTTTAGACTGTGCCATAAATATCAAAGATGACAGATGCATCTGTATTGAAGTTTACAGAAAGCCTACACATACTGAACAGTATTTTGCTTTTGACTCCCATCATCCACTGGAACATAAACTAAGAGTGATCAGGACCCTACAACATTGTGTAGATATTTACCTTCACACAGAGAAGGCTCCATCAAATAAAATTTGCATAAAAGGAAGACCCTCAGTAATTGTGGCTTTCCAAATTGGGCTTTTATCAAAGTCACTAAAATATCAGAGAGATCCTCCCCCTTCCTCTGCAAGACAAGATTCTACCAAACGTAGCAATGTGACCATTCCATAAGTCACTGGAGTATCACAGAAACTCAGGAGAATTTTCAATTAATACAACATACAACTGCAATTCAGACCCATGACCACGTTTAAATATAGATTGGTTCATCCTAAGGGCAAAGTTACCAAGCACAAACAGATAGATGTCATCTACTCCATTCAATGCAGTGATTCTTGTTCCGAATTTTATACTGGGGAGACAAAACAACCAATTTTTAGGAGATTTAAACAACATAAAATATCTGATTAATCTGCAGTAAATTTACACCTTAAACAGCACAATCATAATTTTGAGGATTGCAGATTCCAGATAATTGACAAAGAAACTGGCTTTCAAGAGGAATTAAGGAATCTATAGTAAGACTTTAATTCTTTCAATAAACCATGGTGGAGGAACCAGATTTCAACTACCTCCAATTTATGAAACAGTGTTAAATCATTTGCCAAAAA
>JANHZU010005315.1:30550-49193 GCA_032468055.1 Acrochordus granulatus | reverse complement strand
AAGGGGACGGCAGAGGATGAGATGGATAGATAGCATAGTCAGTGTGATGGGTGTGAGCTTGGGAAGACTCCGGGAGCCAGTGCAAGACAGGGGGGCCTGGCGTAATGCAGTCCATGGGATCACGAAGAGTTGGACACGACTGCACGACTGAACAACAACAACAACAAAATGATAGGAGGATGCAGAAAACCTGGGGATACAAATTCTACTGCAAGGTAGTCTGATGAAGAGTCCTAGTCTGACATTTCAAACTCTTCTTGCCTTGGTTGAAGCACTGAAAATACAGTCCATCCAGTGAATACAATAAGCTATTTTCCATGGTTACGTATACATATAAAGGAAAGGGCATAATAATAGGATCAATTATGCATTTAAACCGATAGTTTAATATGATGAAGATTGCAGAAAATGCACATCTTTTGAAAATCACAAACATCTTGTGGGGAGAACAGAGAAGAGTGGGAGAAATATGCAGACAGAGAAGTCATCCAGGGGTGTTTTTAATTATTGTCTGAATAGGAAGCCTGTCCTGCGTATTGAGGTTCCTGCATAAATTCCTGAAAAATTGGGATTTCTCAGTCACAAAGAAGCACATACCATGCGGGCTTCTTCTCTGTGGGAGTTTCACCAAGTAAAGGAAGAATTGTCAGTGAGATTAGCTTTTTTGTAAGTGCTAGAAGTCACTCTGAGGGTTTGAGATGTTTCAAGCCCAGTTACAGTATCAAGGCAGCATTAATTGTACCTGTGGATGACCTCTGGAGGGGTTGGGATGGTGCATCTGTCTTGGCCCTTGGGATCTCAGCAGTTTCCAGTCATGTCAGTCATGGTATCCTTTCTAGACTGGCTTCAGGAGTTGGGATTAGGGGGAACAGTTTTGCAATGGTTTTTCTTCTTCCTTTGAGGATGGTTCCAGTTTTTGGTGATAGTGGGAAAGATCTAGCTCTAAACCCTTATGTGGGAGGTCTGTCAGGTCTCAAGTCTCTCTCCACTCTTGTTTAATATCTGCATGGAACTAGTAAATGAGATAATTTACTGGTGCCTGGTTAAATATATGTACTGATATCCAGTTGTACATCTCAACCTTGAGTCCTCCATGTAGACATGTCTCCATTGAGACAGTAAGAATCTGGATGGAGAAGAACAAAATGCAACTCAGTCTGAAAAGACTGAGTATCTATGGATTTGCACACACAAACCAAAAAATCTTACCATTTTCCATCTTGGATCTCTAAATGGGGATTTCCCTTGTCAGAATTTGATGTGCAGTCTGGGGGTCCTTCTGGATACACAACTCTACTTGGGGAGCTGATGATTTGCACAAAATCATCTTGTGTACCAATCATGCCTGTTCCTGAATCAGGAAACCCTGCTCATGCTCACACCTTAATAATTTCCTGCAATATACTCTACATGTGGCTCTATGTAGAAGTTTCAGCCAGTCCAGAATGTAGCATGATGTGCAAAATTGTGAGCGGCAAGGTTTGCCTATGTGACACTGCTGTAAGCTTTATTGGCTCCCAGTAGATGTCAGCCTCACTAGGTAGACCAGAGGAAGGAGTTGTACTGTTCTTCCCCCCATCTTCCTCCTTTTCCCCTTTCTGTCATTCAGTGAGTTTGGGAAATGCCTGAGCTGCTTCTGAATATTATCTGGCTGTTGTGCCCCTTGCCAACTTGGCAATGGAGCTGGCATAACTGTCTCGGTCATATTCCTTACACTCTACATCTCTCCAATGATTTTTGCTCTCCCATCAGATCTGGCAAAACTGGCAAAAATCACATGCTCCTAGTCCCTTCTGTACAACAATATCCCCTGATAGGACCCAGGAGACATGCTTTCTCTGGCACAACATCTGCCCTGGAACAGCCTTCCCCATGTGATTTGGATGGCCCCAATCTTCTAGAAGGCTATGTGGACCTGGCTTTTCCCACAGACGTTAAGGGAGTTGTGAGTTGGTTCACAAAGGTCTTTGTACTCTTGAGTATCTTTCTGTTGTATTTTTAGTCTAGTTTTATATTGGTTTTATAATATAGTTTTGCCAGTGTTACTTATTTAAGGTAGGATAACCAAATACATTTTAAACAGAGAAATTAATAAAGAACTCTTAATTAATAATTAATAAGAAATTAATACAGAACTTTTTCCAAAAAGTAATGCAAGATGGAGGAGTGGGGACCAAGCAGCAATCATACAACTATCTATAGAATATTTTTAAGTGTTTTCATTTATCTTTTGTCCTAATTTAGATTGTGCTTTTGACAATGCTTTTGATTGTGATGAATCCCTCTATCATTTGCCACTGAATCCTGCAATGTCGCAGAGGATGAGGAGTGCCTAGTTAATTAATCTCAGCATAAATCAACAGAAATGTAGAATATACTGTATCCAAGGCAATCTGGATCCTGAAAAGTTTTTCTTCTGTTTCTGAACTCAGGAAAGGCTTCTGAAAGCATTTCCCTTTAGAAGTTAGAAAAATAACCATTTTAAGGGTGGGGGAAACACTTTACACCAGCAACAGCATGCATTAACTTGCCTAAAAAATCTAATTGCTGATTGAGACAAAGGCTACAATGGGAAACGAAGAGGCTGTATTTTTGTTTTGTTTTACTGGATATTTAGGCAGGCCTCAGTTAAGTGTTATAGGCAAACCTAGCAAGTACAAATACAATTTGTTCTGAAAATATGTTAAAGACACTTTCTTTGAATAGCATCTCCTAGGAAAAGAATGACGCAAGCAGTTGTTTTCTGGTATTAGCACTACCAAACAGCACCCTTGGCTTAGGGAGAATTTAATCTAAAATGAAATGGAAAGGAATTGCAGAAAGTGAATAGGGGTGGGTGTAAAGAGGAGAAGAGCTTTATTCTGCATGCATGCATGCGTATATGCGCATACTGTATACAGTCTGCTGTTCCATTTTTAAGTCAGAAAGACTTAAGGGCAGATGGTAATAAATGCCAATCCTTGTTTACAATCTGGTTTTCAAAAATACAAAGATTATTTTGGAAGTGGTAAAAATGCCACAGAAATATTTTGAGCTGCCACAGATCCTGGACCTACTTGCATTTAATCCCAATCATGTCTGGAAAGCATCTGTTTTTGTTGCCAGTAATTTCATCTTCAGCTGGTCTCAAAAGTAATATTTACCCATCTAAAAGTACCAATCTAAAACTAAGTATTTTTCTCTTGATATTGACAGACGCCAATAACAGCTGGGCAAATCTACTGCATGCTTTGAAACCCTTCATCCTACAGGCAAAGTTAGGAGACCAGCAGTGGGTATGATGAGAGATGTGTTTTGGGAGGCCCAAGAACAAGCCCCTTTCCTCATAACCAGTCTCTTCCAGCATTGGCCTCCTGCTCAGTGTTTCTTTCTGGAGTTCCTTGAATGCTCACTACGCCCCTTTGACATCAGTTTCTTTTCAGCCTTCTTAAAAAAGGACAAGTGGCAGCCCTTTGAAGTAGGCCAGGCCAAGAAGCAGACACTGCAGGGTTCTATGAACCCCACTCTAGTGCAGAGCAGAATGATGGAATCCGGCCACACTCCTTTCCCATCTCATATTCAACAAACTCCTAACACAAGGTTAGTTTGAGTTGCTTTCCAACGCTGTGCAAAATCGCTTCTCCAGTCCCTCCTTACTTGCTCCTTCCCTCCTCCTCATTCGTGGCTCTTTCCCATTTTCCCAAAGCAGTTCCAAATTCCTTTGCAACCAGAGAAGTTCCATCATTCGTGGAAGGGGCGAGGAATGCTTGTGCTAATCCAGTTTGATGCAACATCTCCATGATATCTCTGCTTGATTCTAGTGAGCCCCCAGCATTATTGACAGTCAAATGGCATATAAGTGTCATAAACTGTTGTTAGGATTCTTTTGAGAAAAGCAGCATCACACCGATGCAATGCAACCTCTGCTTGCTTTGTATGTGCAGTTGTGACATTGAACGCACATACAAAAACAGCTGAACTAACGTGCAATTTTGACAGAAATGATGGATCTTCTAGACAGTTCTTTTCTCCTAAGAAGACATTGGGGCCCCAAGCACCCCCTTTTGCACTTTTTCCAGCCCAGTCCATCTTTTTCCCAACTCTACGCTGTATTCCAGGTATATAGATTGTGAAATCCAGCCTTTTATGATGGTGATGGCAGTTCTATTTTCAGTTGTTTTCTGAGTTGCATGGTTAGTGACTTTTTCACAGCTGCCTTGTTACGCAGAGTAACACTGTCTGCAGTTGATAAAATTGGTTTTAGCCTCCAAAAGCTGCCAAAAGAAGTACCTGAGTCATGTTCACTTATTGGTTTGAACATGTTCTGGTAGCAAAAGCCCAATCAGGCACTATAGGATGCAGTATACAGCACAATACAATTCTTGTATTTTTGTAATATAATTTTCTGTACTGAAATCAGTAAAACTAACATTGCTTTCAATCATGGACCTGCAAAGTGGAGAAAGCAGGGCTGTGAATGAATTGCATGGAATGCCTGTGAAATCATAATTAATCTGACTAAATGCTGTAAATTTTGAATGCTGCAGTTGAGGTGATTAAGCTGAATTTGGCAATGAAGCTAGTCCATCTTAGAGTGATAGCTGACTCACCATGCAGGCTTCTAGAGTATTTATAGAGTTCTCCGTCTATCTACAAAAGAAAAATACACAAAAAGGTCTCTCTGTTAACAACTCTTGATTATAAATTTTGCTGAAACTCAAGGATAGGTCTGATAAAATAGCTTGGAATAAATTCAAATGCCAGGTAAGATACTCTTGACTGACATTGCTGTGGATTATAAACTATTATAGGGGCATGTGTGTTTTAATCAGATTAATGTCCTATCAGGATTCTTAAGATTTATTCCCTAGTAATTGTTCATTGATTGGGCTAATTTTTCTTCCCCAAAGCAATTCATGTCATTATCTTTTGACAATTCTTTGAATAGACACTACCCTTGGATATAGTATGGAGATTTCAGGTAGTATCAAGTGCTGTAATCCAATTATTATTGGCAAGAATTAAAAAAAAACTGCAATCATTTTACCAGTCCTCTCCATTTATCTTCCTAATTTTGATTACTTCTCTGGACTGGCATAGGTGTTTCCAGCAGGTCCTAACATCTGCATACACTGAACAATGTTCTGTATTTTCTGAGAATTCTTTGGGAAGAAAATTGCTATCCTCAAATAATGTCATGGCTGTAAGATTAACTAGTTTAACTACTACTATTTTTTGTTCCATAACTTTTTATGGGTCTTAGTTTGCAGTTGCAGGGGAACAACATCTTGTGAGTACTCCAGAGATACCTAGTTGGCCAGTTATGATGAGAAATTTATTCTCAAACATTGGTCTAAGTTGGGTCTTGATCTGACACCGTAGAACTTGGTTATGGTCTTTTATTATTTCCAATCTCATTTAGCACAGTATTTCTTATAATTATATAAATTTTAATTCTTATTCATCTAGTCCATGGAAATAATTAAGCTACTGATATGTTAGTAACGATAGTAATTTATTTTTATTTATTTAACACATTTCTGTACCGCCAATTTCCAAAGACTCTTGGCAGCTTACAGGTTTTAGACATATTTATACAATTATATCAAACCCCGCCCGCTGCTGGCTGGAGATGTTCACATCTGGGGCATCCTCTGCAGTTCCTGCTCCGCCCCCAAGATATGCAAATCCAGCTCTGACTCGCTGATCCTATTGCTGCTGGCCAGCTTCCCCCAAAGGGGTATTAGAGGAGTAAAATGCAATAAATAGTTCATATTATATCTATAATCTATAGTTTGATAGAATAGGTGTGTTATATATATATATGGTATATATATACCATGATATAACCATTATATCATGGTTAAAAATGAATTTTTATAAAGGTAGAATATATAGGTAATTTTGATGGTAATGTAATGGGAACATGTGTGTTATGGAAGGATACCCATGCAGAGTTAGGTTGGGAATGTTGTTTTTTTCCCATTTTCCTCCCCTTTTTCCTTATCCTCCCCACTTTTTTATATTGTATTGTATTGTTATATTTGATTTTATGTGTTTTGTTATGTATTTTATGTGTTTTGTTATATATTTTATTCTTTTTGTTGTTGAAAATTAATAAAAAATGATAAAACAAAACAAAAAAAACTTGGCTATGGTCTTACATGCAAAGTCATATATCCACACATTTGGTTAAAAAAAGCTGGGGAGAAACTTGATGTGGACAGTACAGTTAATCCTCAATTTACAACCACAATAGGACCAAAATTTCTGTTGCTAAGCAAAGCTGTTGTTAAGTGAGTCACACCTGATTTTATGACCTTTTTGCCATGGTTGTTAAGCTAATCACTGCATTCATTAAGTAAATCACATAGTTATGAAGCAAATTCAGCTTTCCCCTTTGATTTTGCTTGTCAGAAGCTTGCTGGAAGGTTGCAAATAGCGATCACATGATGTTAGAATGCTGCAATTGTTGTAAATACATGCTGGTTGCAAGTGCCCAATTTTTAATCATGTGACTGGAGATTCTACTTTGGTCATAAGTGTGAGGACAGTCATAAGTCACTTTTATCAGTGTTGTAACTTTGAATGGTCACTAAATGAATGGTTATAAATTGAGGACTATCTGTACAACCAATTATTGTACTGATAATGACCACACAAAAAATTAACATCTGGTGTTATCTAAGTAGGTAGCATACAAATAGTGGGATAAAAATAAATCATGAATAAAACTACGATTAGGTCAAAACACATATCCTTCCAGCATGGTGATTTTACCATCTTATCTTTTTTAACACACACATACACACCCCAAAACTACTGCATCCATCAGCTGATTAACTTATTTTGGAATTAAAAAACATTGCCCTATATTCCTTTATAACTCATGAGAATTTTGATATGCAAACCACAGAAAGTATTGCTGAACCTTTTTATAAACTCTAATTGAGCCATTCACTTTGCAATCCCCTCTGGAGATCTGGAGTTCACAAATGAACACCTTAAGGTGAGTGACAGCACATCTCGAGAGAATGAAATATTCCTCCGCAGCTTTTTGCATGCTCCTGTGTCAGCCATGGTTCTTTTGTAAACAGCCAGTGCTGCTGAGTTAACTATCACTGCACTTCCTGCATTTGATTTCCTACTCGCCTCACTGTCTTCTGTCAGGATATACTTATCACTCACCATATCCATTCAAGTCTCGAAATATACTTACCATTTTCATTCATTAGAAGATGACAGTGGTCCACCAACATTTATACAACCACCAATTTCCAAGGCATCTTTGTGCTGATTTTGCCACCTTGGGGTTCTTCCAGACCACCAGCTTCCTGTCACCCAAGCCTTCATGATATACTTCAAAGTCTTTATTTATTTATTATTTCTACAAATAATCCACGGTGGTGAACATATTTAACACCTTTGGTGATTCCCTTTTTGGTTTATACTTTGGCTTCATTTAACCCATAAAGCCTTCTTTGATCTTCTAGCAAAGAAGGTTTGGTTACCTTCACATTGACTCATTTCCTGAACTTCATCAACAGGTCTCTGTAGCAGGGATGTCTACAGGGAAGAGTCAAGATGCAACCTTATGATCAACGCTCTACACTTGGCACTTTGAACACTTGGTTGCAGCAGCCATGTTGACTTTTTTGACTCCTGTCGAAGCCCCTACAATGTAGTTTTGTCAGCTAGAGCTAGTTATGCTATGCCTTTGCTTTTTCGTGGGAAGTTTCTTTAGTGTTCCAGCTTAAATCTACTGTGCATTTATTTCTTCTTTGTTTTTTAATCTGTTAGAAATTTGACTTGAAAGAGTTCACAAACTTCCTCACAACAAAACAGTTGAATAATCCATTTCTTAGAAATGATAAAGAGACATATTAATATATTTCCAAATTGCCCGATTGGGTTGTGCTTAATTTTCTACTTCTTGTTCATATATGCTATTTTTATACCCTTCCGTGAATACTCTACAATTAATAATTATTAAATAATGCACTGTTAGTGAATAATGAATTGCTTGCTTCTTTGAAAGCAAGAATGCTCTTCCAATTCAAAATCTGTCTTGCTGCTTATTCCTAACTTTGTGTCTGACTGGTTCAAAATGCCCAAAGATAAAAATTGAACATTATAACCATATCCACTTCTAAGCATCACACTTCCAGGTGATTCAGAGCAGCTTAATTAGCTCAGCAAAGGGCAATAAAGACAATCACAGAACTAAAATCTAAATCTCATGGAAAAAGATGGAAGGAACTAGGAATAGCTAACCTTTGAGGGGAAGGATAATATGATAGTCATCTTCAAATACCTGAGAAATGTTATATAAATGAAGGTTATGACCTTTTCTTTCCAAGAGCAACACACAAAATAATGGATTAATAATAAATAATATTTTGTTATGGGAAAGCTGATTCCTACTGAATGTTAGAAAAAAACTAAGAGAATAGCTGATGGGGAAACCAATGATCCTTTGCTAGATGGTCATATTCTATTCCTGCATTGAATAGGAACTCAGGTTCTTATTTTAGAGCTCCAGGTCTAAAATTCTTTGAAATCCTATAGAGATGCAACCATTAATTCATTTTATCTCTCAACATCGAGCCTACTTTTGATCTGAAGTACATTTTGTACAGATTGGATTTGAAAACACTCTCTGGCTTGGAGGTGTCTGGGGGACATTGGGGTGTATGTGTAAAAAAATTCAAGTTGATGGCCATGCTTGCATAAAAGAAGTGGGGCTTTGATTGCACAGTTGCGAAGTGATTTTTGAAAACCTCCCACATACCCTGGAGTTGGAGCTTTCAAATTCCAGCCTTTCCACAAGAGGCAGGCTGCTAAATAGTCCTTGCCCAATGCCTTTTGGACTGGCACAAGAGTGAAAGTCTAGGGCAAAAGACTTCCAACATAAATTTCTATCCAGGCAAGACATATAAAAGACATCAAGTTTTGTTAGAATACCCATTTGCACTGAAGTAAGGAACAAATGGCTGATTCTGATGTCTAACAGGAAGTCCAGATGCAGGTGAAGGCCTTCCAAAAACCAAAAAATAACTCGCTGTTCCAATGTCCAGGAAATGACTCCCAGACTCAACCTTGTACTGGAATGCCAGACTACACAGATAGTTTTCAAGAAGAATTCTAGATAAATATCTGAAAATGGCATCGACCCAGCAATCTTGGCAGCGTCTATCACTGGAGGGCTCAAGCAAAACTGTAACTTCTAAAAAATATTAGCTGCTTGAGGCAATGAGTGGTCATGGGCTAAGGGAGGGAGTTTTCAGAGGGCCTTGAATTAAAGTACATTTCAGCACAGTGAAATTGGAACAGAGAAATCCAGGAACATTTTGCAAGTCAAAGTGTCAGATCAGCTACCTTAAGGAAACAGAACATGCTCTATTTCTATAACGTTTCCTCTCCTGGCAAGACACATGCTATAATAACGATGAAGACTCAAAATAGGGTTTTGTTTTTTTTTAAGGAATCATGGTGAGATGTCTTGTTGCAGTTAGTGGGTGGGATCTGGCATGTTCAGGTGCCAGATGATGCGAAAAGAAAGAGATGGACAAAGCGCAACTTTGAAAGTGGAGAGGCAGAAGCTAGAAGATGGAGCATGATGCATGAAGCATTGAGCAAGCATGCATGCTTTTCTGAGCCCACCTTCTCTCCTTTTATTTACATGTGCTACATTACATCATTCAGTTGCAGGACATAGATACAAGATAATCAGGCAGGGCAATCAGGCAAGAGTTAATCATTCCTTATCACAAGTTCAAAGGCAGAGATATCCCCCCAAGTTCCTGCGTATCCTGTAAACAAGCCTTCACAGGTTTGCCCAGTGAACATGCCTTATCTATAGGAAGCGAAACTTGGACCGGATAAGCCTGGATGAGATTAGCTCTTCCAATATTTACAGAAGCAAAGCCTGATTGGATAATCCTGGACAGGATTATCCCTACATGTCCCCTTTTTTTATTTCATTTAATTCAACATCACTAAAATTGTTTATGTAGTTGTTGTACATAAACAATTTCATTTCTGGAAAGCATCATAACAGTTGGGTTATGATTAAACAAAGAGTGCATGATTAAACAAAGAGTGCATGAATGATTAAACAGTAGAATAAAGAGAAGGAAGGCATTGAAGAAAACAGCAGGAAATAATCAAAAGAACAAGCATAAAGATTCCATATCCAAAAAGTTGTTTCAACCAATTAAAGTCCGGTAACCACCCAGTCAGCCAGTCCCAAATCTCACTGAACCCAATATCTTGTGTAATATGCATGGTGAGGTTGCGAAGTTCTTGCAATCATTCTTCAATAGAATGGCTATTGTCAGTAAGGTTAAAACAACACATGTTCTTGAAGGTGGAGTTTCCAGTAATTTGAGCAATGATAGCAAAAAACAAAGTTTCAGGAGTCTTGGGTTGCTGGTGGGCAGCCAATACCAATGCTTTCATGTCTCCCCATGTAACTGGACACGGATTCTGGCACGTATGAGACTTTCTGTGCTGGGAGTCATTCCGGTCTTTCCTCTCCTCACGAGCAGCATTCAGTCTTAGCTGGAAGTTCGGGATTGGATTGAAGAGTCCTTGATGCCACACCATTCGGTGTTGGTTTTACACACTGAGCCGGAACCCACAGTGGACTTGTAGGAGGAATCACAGCAGCATAGCTATGCCCCCAACTAATAAGGGGAATGGGCTCAGCCCTTTCAGGATTAGGTGATTGCCTGTAAAACACTTAATGGATGAGGAAGTTCCATCTTTTCCTGAAACTGATGCTCACACTCAGCAGGAGTATGTTTATCAGTGTTGAGAGTCAAACAATTTAAAGAAAATAAAATTGTATATAGGGCATTTTGTATATCCAATCATCCAAATGGCCAGGGAGTAAAATGGCCAGGAACTCACCGTTTTCAATTGTTTTTCTAACAGTGTTTTCAAAGAGCGATAGGTGCACTCTGCAATAGCTTGTCCCATGGAATTGTATGGGATACCATGCTTGAAAGTAATATCCCAGGCAGAACAAAACTGGGCAAAGGTAGCAGAAGTATATGCAGGGTCATTAGCTGTTTCTTAAAGTGAGCGGGCGACCCATGATATGCATAGAGAGGATCCACAACCAAATTAATTGGTTGAGATTGAAACATTTAGAAAGCCGGGATAGCTTCAGCAAATTCCACTTGTGAGCACTTTTTTGCAGTAAAGTGAATTTTCCATTCAACAGAATGTGGTAATTGGTAAGTGATAACTTCTTGTGTTGGTGAGCCATCCAAAAAAAGATAGTGATCTCAGGTTGGAGAGGGATAGGAGAGAATAAGGGTTTAACAAAAAATGGTGCAGAAAGAATTAAGGTCATTTGCAAATCTTTTGGCAAATTATATTGAATAGAGCCTACGTAATCACTTAAAGCTATCCAAGATAATGATTGTTGACTTAAATAAGTGTGTTCATCCTTCGTAAAAGGAAGTATAATCTTAATCAGATCATTTCCAGTAAATTGTAAAGCTCGGAGCCGCCCCTTTCGAAGAAAATCAGTAGCAGTTAGCACCAGGAACAAAATAAATTATCAAGACTAATTGAGCTATAGAAGCACCTTTCAGCAACTTCTGTGTCAGATTTGTCCACACTTGTACCTTGATTATGCTTGTATAAACAGAGTCAATCACTTCCAGGATGACGGACCAGGCTATGACTCATGGGGCCTATCATGTTTGCAGGCAAAGGTCTGCGAACCTGAGAAGGTATAATGTGGACTTCTCCAGGAAGTTGGAAATCAGTATCAGTCTGCATTAATAGATCTAAACTGGCACTACTTTCTGTAGCGGCTTGTAACTTGTTTAAAGGGATGGAAGAGCATTCGTGGTTGGGGAGGAATGAAGAGCTGGATCCTGGATCGGATATACCCTCTGTTGGTCTTGGGCCGAGGGCTGACCCAACTTCCCGCTAAGCTTTTCCCATTTTTCCTTGTTGCTGTATAGCAGCAGCAAAAAGACCAGCCTTATAAGTTTGTGATCCAATGATCTGACATGCACAAAGCATATAAGGAAGCTGCAAATTGGTAATTACCGCTGAGGGTTGCAGTGCTCATTTGCAATCATCATTCGTATTTTCTTAGGCTAGCTTGAGCAACAACTCATTATCTGCCTCAGAATTATCTATTTGCCTTTGCATAGCTTCTTACAAACAATTAGTAAATCTAAAAAAGGTTTGGGAGCAATAGATGAATAGATGAAAAACTTTTAGTTGGCTTTCCAGTAGCTGATACCTTATAGAATGCCTTCCTAGCACAAACAGCAATGTGATGAAACCATTGCGGTGGAATTTGGATTTGCAAATCTATTGTAGAAAATTGACCTTCTCCTACTAATTGATTACAAGAAGGCTTGTCAATTTTTTCTTTAATGGAATCTACAGTAGCAGGAATGTATGTAGGTGGCGAAGAGGAAGGAAACAGAGGACAAGAGGGTAAAGTGGCAGGAAATGAAGCTTTCTTTTCTAAAGGAGCAAAGTGTTCCACAGTATCTTGACAAAGATACCGAGACTGAAGAATTCTAATAGACGTGCTAGGTTCAGCATGCAATGTATGCCCAATTTTGTCCCAGTACTTGATCTGTAGAGACCTCCAGATACCAAGGACATTGTTCCCCTATTTCCTGAATTAGCGTGGTAAGATCGTGCACTGAAGAGGAATGTTGTGCTTTACATAGTAAGTAAAACAAATAATTACAATGCTGAATTTGCAAAGGAGAAAGAGAAGCCCCCATATTTACCAGGGATCCTGGAGTTATTATAAATGATAAATATTTGGAGGTTCTTGTTCCATGGTGAGATCCAAGTATCCCTGTTCATGATGCCAAATGAAGTGAAAAGAAGAGACTAAAAGTGCTACATGGAAAATGGAGGAGCAGGGGGTGAGCTAAAGCTGGCACTGAGCTGAGCTGAAGCTGTTTCTGAGACCACATCTGCTTTTATTCATATGTGCCACATTACATCATTCAGTTGCAGGACATAGATACAAGATAATCAGGCAGGGCAATCAGGCAAGAGTTAATCATTCTTTATCACAAGCTTCAAAGGAGAGATATCCCCCCAAGTTCCTACATTTCCTGTAAACAAGCCTTCATGGGCGTGCCCACAAATGCCATATCTATGGGAAGTAAAGCCTGGTCCAGATAAGCCTGGATAAGATTAGCTATTTCATTATTTGCAGGAAGCAAAGCCTGGTCCAGATAAGCCTGGTCCAAGATTATCCCTACAGTCGAAAAATAACTTAGTCTCACCTGAACAGTTTTATTGATTATGCTCAAGCATAAAATATACTCATGACATACCAATTTAAGAGAACACATTTTCTCTTCAAAATGTTGAAAGAGTTCGATCAAAGTTTGACAGCCATTTGTGTGTATTTTAAAAGTGATGGTAAAAAATTTGTCTAATATTCATAAACCTCTTCCACCATATGCAGCTGTCCCCGTCTCAACTACATCTTCTAGCAAATTTATTTTTTTAATGTATCCCAGGATAAATCTTACTGCTAGAATATATTCCTGATAGGTTTGACAGAAACTTGGGAGACCCACAGCTGGTAACACAGAGTGATGTGGATGGTGTTTTTTTCTGACCAGGCTCTTGTTCTTTTAGGTATAAGCTAGAAACTATAGGAATACTGAAATAACTTGCAGGTGCTTAAGGTACTTTTTCTAACATCTATCTGATTTGATATCAATCAAAAGAGTTTAACTTATATCAAAAGTTTCCATCAACATAATGGGTTTTTATTATAGTGCAATCATTAACTGCTAAGTTATTATAATATTTCTCACATGTAATCTGCGTCTGTATAACCCTCCACCTTTCCAACCTTGACTACAACTCATCAGTTTAATCCTACATCAGTCAAGCTACCCTGTGCATCTGATGAGGTTTCCAAAAGCTTATGTCTAAATTAGTTAGTTGGAAAAATTGGTACCAGACTCCATCTGATATTCTTCTATTATAATATCTCAGTTATCCCTTTTTATCCTCATTCTCTTTCTTTTCATTCCTTTTTCATTTCTCTCTTATTTCTCATACAGGCACAGTCTGTATGAGAAAGGACAGGTTGATCTCACCAAAGGTCTGAATTGATTATTTGAAGTTTAAAAATTAGACTGAGGATCACACACGACCTTGAAGTAGATGGATCAAAACACAGTAGCATAAATCAACGTCTTGTGTTTCTTTGCTTTATCTAGAAAAATTTGCCTGATAACTTTTTTCAGATAAATCATAAACACAAGGCACCACATAATTTAAATCTATTTGAAAATGTCTGTATATTCATACATTTTTCAGAAGAAGGAAGTTAGATGGGAGCATAATAAGTTATTTTCCTTCTTCAGAACAGGGCTTTAGATATTCACAGGTACCCATATGCTGAAAATTGGATTTTCAGTCCAACTTTGGCATTTATTACTTTCAATTTCATTGTGTAAAAATACATACACACACACATATTTACTTTGATGTGATGGAAAGGAAGCTTTGACAAAGATATAAAATCAATAGTTCTTTTGCAAAAAAAAATGTTCTGCTTGCCAAAATAAAATAGAGAAAATCCATTGTTCTTTTTAGTATTATTTTTTTTTCTATTTTCCTTCCTTCATTTAACAATAAAGCAGAAGCAGTGATGCTTCCAGCACTTGGGCACCAAGTTAACTTGCCTGTATGTTAATTATTTTATTCCTATTTTAGCCATGTTATTATGTTGATTCATAATTGACAAAGTCATAATGTTATTTCTTTTTCTGTAGTAAGAATAATAAAAATCCAGAAAATAGTTCTTGACTGCTACTATGTATTCAATAGTTAGAACTAAGAACCAGGAACATTATTAAGTCAATTTTATGGATGAGCCAGACAGTTTGTTCAAAAATATTTATTCATTCTCACTGCTGAACCTTTTCACTTACTAGTTTTCATCCAGTTCTGTCATACCAAATTGCTGGAAGTCATCATGCTGACACAATATAACTTGGTACGTGCACATAATTCTGTTTCAAAAGTTCACTAGATATTACTTTTGTATGTACTTTGCTTTATGTATTCACATGCCCTAAAAAATGCATATACAAATGCAATATTTTTGAATTTGGACAGAAGGAAGATGAAATGCAGAATCTCTTGGGCTTGCATAGAGTGACAGCTTTTGAGCAAAACATTTATGCAGTAGCCACTTACTGTTAATGACCCAAACTGCATTCCCAATAGATCACTTCTTTTGTACAGATTTTTGTGGTTGAAAATAACTTGACAGTAGCTTTCAGTTTGAATTGGCCACTTTTATGTGGTTAAAAGCTACAGTGTATGCAGGGGGGAGTCAAAAAATGAAGGTGGTAATTGTAGCAGTAAAATCAATGCTTTGCCTTCATACCTACATGCAACACTGATAGATGCATAAAAGGAGTGGGGCTTTAGTCATGCTGTTGTGATTGCCAGCTTGCCTTTTGAGGCCCCTACAGACTTTTCTGTTCACAAGCTGTCCTCAAGGACCACTGAGTATCACTTCAACCTAGCCTTGCAAGAAGAGTGGAGAATAGATGAATAAAATGTGCAATTATGTTGACAGTAAAAGTTCATATTCTCATGACATTTTCAGCAGTGAAATGGAAGAAGGATTAGATTGAAGGATACATAGGATTCAGTAAGTCCCATGAAAAAAAACCCTATATGCATAAAGTCAAATCACAAATTCAAATGAAATGTCATACTCATTTTTGTGTTTCTTCTTCTAACTGTACAGATACTCTAGTAATACAGCTATCATATGATTCTTGGAAGAGATTAGCTCTTTTAAAGAGCTGCATATAAAAGCTATATTCATGCCTCTGCTCATCACTTTGGGAACCAAAAGCATTGCACAGCCCTAATGCATAAATTTAAACAATGCATATTTGATTCTTTTTTCAAGCTGTGACATTGCTCTTTTTAAAAAAAAGTCCTTGGTTACACAAAATCTCCTCTTTAGGCAAGATGTTGTTCATTGTAAACAATGGAGTCCTGGCAAGCAACTACATTAGTAGTTCAAAGTGTGTGAGATAGCTCTGTGTTTATTTAAAACATACAGTATATATCGAAACATTTTTAAAAGCAAGTTCACAGAAACAGTCTTTAGGCAGAGATATCATAGCTGATATCCAAAAGCCTATGTACCTTCACTTTTTTTCTTCAAAGGAAATCAAATTGTATCCTCTGTGGTTTAGGGATCTCTGTGTGTGAATTCTCTAGAAACCATGTAGTACACGAAGGCAAGATATAATTTGCTATCAATCTGCTGTACTTCTTTCTACATTCTGTGTGGTCAGCCATCAGTGAGCCATAAAGAATAGGCATGGAGAAACAATGACCTTCTACAAGATCTTTGGAGGATTGCTTAAAATTTCCTTCCCAGTACCTAAAATTAAGATTGCAATTAATTTACTGCTATTGACAGCAGAAAATTTCCCTGGAACAGGATTACTAAGAAGATAAGGGTTTTAACCTTGCCTGGCTCAGCAATTCCACTGTATAAGAATACTGTCTACTATTGACAACTAATATCAAGAAGACATTTTTTTCTAGATTAAAATCATTGGAAAGAGAAACTCCAGTCCAAAGTCAATAAACAAACTCAAAGTCAATGAACAAACTTGTACAACTTTGTGTGTGGAATACAGCTGAATACATTTGCCTTTGTGCAAATAGGTTTACAATAATATGTGAATAGTCCTGTGTGTTTGACTATGCCTGTGGATCCTGGTTGCTTTCAATGCAATTTGTCCCTCTTCCCTCTCCCCTTCCCTATTAATTCCTACAGTATGTGGACATATGCTGGTCCAACTCATTCAGGCTCTAAAATGTTGATACAGCTCTTCACACTAAAATAATTGGCTATTCCTAGACAGTATGTAGTTCTAAGTACATGGACTGAAGGAAAGCCCCATTTAATCAATCTTTTTAGCAAATATAAATGGATTCTTGTACTTTCTTCCTTGAAAGTAAAAAAAAAATAGATATCTTATTACTGAACTAAATTAGATTGCTTGTTATTTAAACATATCAGATTATTTAATAATTCTTTAAAAACATCATATTCTCATTTTTGATACTAGAAATTATCAGTCACTGAGCATTTCATCCTCCTCAGGTTCTTATTAGAGATTTCTATTCTGGGCATTCTCAAATGTTAGATATCCTGCTATAAAGCATAAAAACTGACCTTTGTATGGGAAATGAGTGATCCAAGAATCAAATGGTCCATTTGTATATCCTGGTTGATCATGCCAGACAAAGAAGAAGAAAAGATTCAGTAAAAAATAGTTGTGAGGCAAAATGTTATGAAGAGTCGAGTTGAGATTCACTGTGATGCATTTGTTTAAAAAGCAGGTTATGGAACAAGATACTATTGCAGGATAGTGCTAAGGGTTGAAAATAGATCCTAAATTGCTTAGATAAAGGGAAGGCAGAAAAAAGAATCAGTCTTTAAATCTAAATCCTTTACATTGTTTTATTATGTCAGTGGCATTTCCCAGGAAAAAAGCAGGGGGAACAGATTTTTGATTATACTGACAAGAACAAGAACATATGTGCTTTGGGTTATTCATACAACTTTATTTTATTCAATATTTTCAGTTCAGGAACCAGAAAAAGGGCAAGTGAAAAAAGCAGTATCACAACATCATGATCCAAGACCCACCCACTGGTACATGCATTGTGACATCAGACACATATACAAATGGGGTGCATAAGTTGGGTGCATGATAATGTGACCATCTTGAAAGCCTTACATTCTATGGCACCTTGGAAACTGAAATTTAATTGGAGTAAACTTTATGATAAATGGTCCCAACTTGTTATGTCCACTCATTTTTACATGGCCTCAATAAGACATCATCACAAAATGTTTACTACTTGCTGTTTTTTCTCTTCCTGATAGTATTAATTGCTTTTCAAAGAGCAGAGCAACAGTACAAAAGGTTAAATCATTCTTTGTGTTGGTCTTCCAGTGTTGTAAAAAGATATGCTTTTTGACCCAGATTAGATAAAGGGTACAGATACATTTTTAAATTGACACCCAAGGAAGTTGTTATTACTTCAATTTGAGTCTAAGAATGAATCTCATTCTGAAAGATTGCTTATGCAAACAGGGAAGCAGGACAAAATACTGAGCATAGATTATAAGGTGGACAAAAAGTTTGGGAAGAGAAAAATGCACATATCAACAGGATTTGAAGAAGATCTTCTAGAACTGGAGATGCTACTGATAGAGGAACATGGGATAAGTTCTATATAAAACAAGAGTTCTGACACAAATGCTTTGAGTATAGCTTATGGAAGCATTCTCAAAATTGCCTCCAAACTATAATTTTTAAGATAACAGAATAAAGTTTTGAATGAATAGGGAACTATTATGTTAATAATTCTGTTATTTTGTTACTGTGCTAATTTAAGATTAACTTTAATTGAGTCAAATATAGTTTTATCCTAGCTCTGTCTACTATCTGAAATGCAGTGCCCAAATGCACCATTCAAAACTACAGCTGTTTTAAAAGAACTTCAGTATTGTTAGTCTGATGAATTGAGAGGCAAAGCTTTCAATGAGCTGCCAGCCTCCTGTAACCAATAGTGGAGCTCCTGTATA
>JANHZU010005315.1:11735-22140 GCA_032468055.1 Acrochordus granulatus | reverse complement strand
AGACAGGGGGGCTTGGCGTAATGCAGTCCATGGGGTCGCGAAGAGTCGGACACGACTGCGCGACTGAACAACAACAAGTGTTGATAAACCTGTTAGCTAGAACTATATCAACTGAGCCTGATCCTTCATGCCAAACAATAATGTTTCATTTGGTCTTGTGAGACAGAAGCAATTCTGTGTAGTTTATAGTTTTTGTTCCCATCTTTTCTTTCCACTTTATGAAATGATCTCCTTCTACTATGTTCAGTGAGATAAAATAAGAAATGAATTTTAATCCAAATCCAGAGTAATTCAAAGGATGGTAAAACTCAAATTTCCTTTAAGCAAGTTTTTTTTGGTGGGCCAGTATGCTCTTATGGTGAAGAGTGTCTTGATATGAGCTATTTGACAAGCCCTTTGCAATAAACCAGGGTTTCTCTACCTTGGCAGCTTTCAAATGTGTAGCCCATGCTGGTTGGGAAATGTTGGGAGTTGAAACTACAGATCTGACAGCTGTCAAGGTTGAAAAATATTGCATTAAACAATATGCCCCACACAGGAGAACATCTTCGCCATTTCAAACTGAGCCTTTTCACATCATTAACTGTAGAAGACTGGAGTTAGTGCAGAAAGTTTTTTGGTTGCTTACAGTGATTCAGTAATCAAATGCCCATAAAAAATAAATGCAACAGAAGGAAAGCCAATCAAATTATGGGAAATTGGAAATACTGAATAGATTCAAAAGCTTGAGTTTGTGATTCAGGAGCTGTTTTAGCTTATCAGAAGCAATAAGAAGCAATAAGAATCAGAAGCAATAAGAAAATCATGTCTGAGAAAGCTATTGATAACCTCTATTCTATAAACTTTAAAGCACTAAGAATGCATTGGACAACCTCCCTTGGTCTGAAACATCCAGATTAAGATAATATTGATAAGAGATGGCATGTGGAAATGGCAGAGTTTGGATTCAATGTCCAACTTAAAGTTCTTTTGCATATTTTGCTTATAAATGTTTCTAAACCAAAGCAGCAAAAAGTAATAATCCCAAATGGTAATAAGGTGACATTATGACTGAACCATTTTTTTTCCAGCTGGATGTGTTTCCATTCCAATGGAAGACTCAAATTATTTCCTTTTAGGTGAGTTTAGCCCCTATTAATATATCTACCCTAGGATTTTCTGCATGGTCGCAGTCCAATTACTGATCCAGCCCAAAAGTATATTTAGTTCTCTCATACAGATAAGGTTACCCAAGACTGCCATCAGCTAAGGAAACCAAAATAATCAGAAGACTGGGAAGTGACCAAATGGGATTAATCAGCCTTTAACAGATGGTTCCATATGCAATGATGCAGAGTATCTGTAATACTAAGGCCACAAAAACACTCTATGTTAAATCATACTAAATGTACATCAAGTCCACCAAGTATTCTGTCATCTGTGGTGGCCAAATATATCTCCTTAACAGAAAAACAAGAAGGGAGCAATCACCACCCCCCCCCCATTGCTAGCCTTCAACAATTTGTTAGTCTTATGTGTAGAACTCTTGAAAGGGAAGGTAATATTAAGTTGGCATGGCAAATAGCCTATTGATAGATATATCCTTCTGTGTGCAACTAGGCCTTTCATTATAAATCAAGAAAAGTCAAATGACTCTTTGAAAAGCAAGGGATTGCTCCATTGGTCTTCAGCTTAAGAAATCATCTCAAGTACTATTCCATTATAGAAAAGATTGAGAGTAATTAATATATATGTAACTATTGGGTGCAAATCATTCAAAGATGCCATGTTAAGGTAGCCATAGAAAATGTTGGTTTCATATGGAAGGCCTGTCTTAAACCAGAAAAACTCAAGAGCTGAGAAGCTGTTCAGGCATTGTGGAGACAGCTTTATTCTGGGTGATCCAATAAGGTGGAATTCCCTTCCAGTTGATCCGTGTATATGTTTTTCAAACTTGGCAACTTTAAGATGCATAGTCTTTAACTCCCAGAATTCCCCAGGCAGTTTTTTGAAAAAACTGAGCTAGACCATTCAGAACTTCAGTTTAAGCTGTTTAAAACTTATTGGTTCCAGGCTATCTTTCAATAATATTATCCATAATGGTGTTTGTAATTCAGAACTGTATCATAACTTGCTTTCTTGGCTGAATTTTGATGTGTCTTACGTAGGATGCCTTGTGAAACTAATCTTTTAAAAGAGGTTTGCTAAATTTGCTAAGTAAATGACAGATCATTAATAAATGTTGGATACAACATTTGAAGACAATGAATCTCTTGTATCTTTCCATTTGTACACCTCCTCAATTGCAGTGAGGAGGTGTATAAATGGGAAGATACAAGAGATTCATTCATATTCAGCCAGACATTAGAGAATAAAATAATCCACCATCTGCTGAATGCTGTGCAATGTTTGTGGACTGTAACGCCTTCAGACTGACAACCAATTTCATAATATCCTAAGAGAAAAAAATAGTAACGTTAATGCAGAACAAAATGAGATATCCAAACACTCCATTAGTCATCTAATAATATCGCTGTAGAAAATGTAATACAATTTAGAATAATCACAGAGTTCTTTTTCTGACACAACACTGAATTCTTTTAATTCTCAATGTCTTCAGAAACAAAGATGGATGGCAGAAGAAATGAGCTTTAGAGAGTGCAGAAGGAAAGATTGTTAAGACAGAATTCAGTCTTTTTCTCTCTTTCTCTATAAAGTTAGCACAAAATCTTTAGAGAAAGAGGGCACTCTTTAGGGCACTATGAAAGAATTACCATAAAACTACATCTTCAATTTGTATGACAACAGATTTCTTCTTTTTGGTTGTTTTATTTTCTTATAAAACATAAATGACTGCATCTTAACTTACAACCATTTCATTGCACGGATCATGAATGATCAAACCATCACAATCAGCTTCTTGATTTTTTTTACCACACCCCATACATATCCTTGTATTGCGGCCAGTTAATGAGGATTGGGAAAGAATGTACCACCATTTAACAACATAATTTGATCCTGCAGGAAACTCTAAAGAACAGTGAAAACTTAGTTCTGGATTTGGTTTTCTAATAGTGTGTATTTTCTTCTCCAATTTGTAATCTGAATTAATACAATCCAGTAGCAAATTAATGCATTGTGTACAGCTAATGGGATTTCAAATTCCACCAGATCTGGGCAGAGGTCACCTACTTAAAAGCATCCCAGTAATAAGATCAAATGGGAAACATCTCATCTATTCCAGTTGTTTGTAAACCAGATTATTCAAAATTGTCTCACAATCTTACGTGTATCTACTCAAAAAGAAGTCTGATTGAATCTGATTAATTCTGGGTCCAAGAAAGCCTTTAGGACAGTTTACAATACATTAAGAGGCTTTATGAAAATAAAATCACAATAAAACAAAGCAGTTTGAAAATATCTTGTTAGTTTATTGGATTGCAAGGCCACCCGAGTCCAAAAGAACTCTGAATGGGGCTTACAATTATTAAAAGAGTTCATAATTTAAAAAGAAAAATTATCATGACTTCTCTGATGAAACCACATAAATAACATCCAGAGAAAAAATCACCAGGGACTCTACCAGCACCCTAATCCCAGGCCTGGGAACAGAGCCAGGTCTTAAGGAAACATTTGAAGGGTGGAAGTCATATGTTCTTGGTATCCATACAGAAATGCCCTTTTTCTTTTTGTTTTTGTTCAATGTCCCACTTTAGCCTATGGTCCTAGGCTTTTTAGTTGCCTTTCATTCCATTTGATCCTGTCAAATTTCTAGCCAGATGCTGCTAACTCAACAATATTAGGAGAGGAAGGTATCAGCTTGAGAGATCTTCAGAGAACTCTGAAATGAAAGCACCACTACCAAGAAGACCTTGTTCCTTCTTGCAGACACACCTTCAAGAAATCTCCCAGATCTTATGCTATTACTCACATATTATGGATACTGGTCCATATGTTTAAAAAGCAAATATATGAAAATTAAGCCATGGCATTCATATAAGTCCCTGTCTCTTAGGTGGGTTGTGCAATATTCAAAACCATACAGCTGTCTAATTCCCTGCTGAAGATCAGCTCAAAGTCATCAAGAGCAAGCAAGAGTAGGTTTATAAAGCTCTTTGGGACTTTAAAATATGAATAAAGGTATCTGTAACCAATACAACATAAAACTAATAACATTTCTAGAAAAGAAAGCTTCCTCAAATACAGCAGAATTAATTATTTCTCTTAGAGTACTGACTGTTTTTTAATATTGTCTCTGAAAAATTATTATGTTATTGCCAATTCTACTTTCTTTTAGGATATTGATCAGCTCTAGTATAGATCCTAATACAAGCTGCATTGTGCCATCTGCATCAAGTGATGCAAATTGAGAAAAATATTGTTTTTGGATTGTTTATATTATTTGGTGACTACTTCTGCAGCTTTTGTGAATTTGCTAAGAGTTTACAAGGGATGCAGTGGCTGAGCAGTTAAGATGCTGGGCTTGTCAGCCAGAATGTCAACAACTTGAGTTTGAGACCCAGGCACTGCGGAATGGGGTGAGCTCCTGTTACTTGCTCCAGCTTCTGCCAACCACACAGTTTGAAAGCATGCAAAATGCAAGTAGATAAATAGATATGATCTAAATTGGAAAGGTAACAGCATTCCTTGCACCTCAGCATATAGTCATGCCGGCCACAAGACCATGGAAGTATCTTCGGACAACGCTGGTTCTTCAGCTATGAAACAGAGATGAGCACCACTCCTAGAGCCAGCCACAACTGGCAGGAAAAACCTTTACCTTTTTTACCTTTGAAGGGTGGATTTCTCCAGGCCACCTAACTTTTGTTTTGTAATCTATCTTGTTTGAGTTACAGTAATGGAATCCTTGAACCTATGGCCTTGGACAAGCAGGAAAAGGGCCCCTTTTTCTATTATAGATTCCCTTGAATACAATTGGGGAGTTTACTTAGGGAAGGTCATCTGTGTGATCATTTTCAACACACATGAATAATCAAAATGGCAGCTGCAACATTGCCATCAAATATGCATCACATTTCATATGCATCACATTGTCATAGCTGCTATCTTGACTTTCTTTTACACACCCTCTGAACACCCCTGAATAGACAGCTGTAGTTCCAAGCTCATCACAAATTTCACCTTTAATCTGTTCCTAAAGATTGGGAAAGCAACTTTGTTTTTCTGTATTCCTTTTCCCAGCATCATGACAGATGAGTATCACCATGCAGGCAAACACAATGTGAAGCTATCGCCACTTGAGCAATTATATTATACAGGATGACTAGGTGGGCGCACAGCAATACTGGTAATGGCAGGAGCCCTGCCTCATTTGCAATGTTCAGATTTACTTTTTCTAGCCTGTGACAGGAGCCCTCTGCAATTGTCACAACATGCCACTCACTAACAGTAAATAAACAATAATAAGCCTACACAGGAGGCACACATCTGCATCTGACAGTAGCAAGGAAAGAGACAAGTGAATTTTTTTTGCATGCATGTCCCAACTGGTGGGAAGATTGTCAGTGAGTGGCTGCATTAATAGAAATCAGACCTTTCATTAAAATTGATGTATTTTGTAAAATTATTTAAGTTTCTGAAGCAGGAAGTTCCACTGATGTTTAACAAAAAAGTTGTTAACAAAAAGATCAAAAAAATATATGGAAAGCTCATAAAAAGTAATTCAGCAATCCAACTGCTTAACAACTCACAATTCTGACTACTTCTGAATTGCAAAAACAGTGCCAACCAATTTCCAAAACTAAACATCCCTTAGAAAATTTGCACAATCTAACATGCAAGTGTACTGTATAAAACGGTATGATGATACCTTGGTATATGATCCACATTCCTTAATATCTGGGAATGCTGAATATCCATATTGCCTTTCTTCAATTTTGAAATGGAATTTTAACAAAGATATTTCTTAGGAGCTCCTGTAGAAAGTTTCAGTGTGTAAGGTGGGACTGTCATGTATGTTGTCCTAATAATGGGAATTGCTGTTTGGATCAAAGCTAACACTTGTCTTCTGAAGGTTGCCCATTAATGAATGGATACAAGCAATTTGCAACACAATTATTACACTATGATTACATTTGGTGACAACATCTTTATAATACCCCTAAAAAAAGTCAAGGTAAAGGTAAAGACGCTTCTGTGGTGATGTAGCTGGCATGACTATACATTGAGGTGCATGGAACGCTGTTACCTTCCTACCAATTTAGGAGATACCTATTTATTATATTTGCATTTTTACATGTTTTCAAACCTCTAGATTGGCAGGATCTGGAGTGAATAACAGGAGCTCACTCCATTATGTGGTGCCTAGATCTTGAACTCAGGCTGCCCACCTTCTGGCTGAGAAGCCCAGACTCTTAACTGCTAGGCCACCGTGCCCCCATACATATAGTATACATATAATAATCATATGGATCTCCCATGCTTTGTGTTGCATAGAATTGGGGAGCTGTTGGGATGAAACAAACTGAGAGAAACTAAAGTAATTCTAATCTACTGCTGTAATGGTTCCATGTGATTACAAGAATTTCTCCTTCTGAGGCACAAATGCTCTTGACCTTGGTTATATCTAATGATCCACCTGAGGGACGCCCTCCTTCACTTGATCATGCACAATGACTCAAAGCTGATCCCCCTCTTCACACATGGCTCAGTCCTTGTTTCCCTTACAGAAGCCTTTGCATTGCGAGAAGCAGTGATTTACAAACAGTTATGTTTCCAACACTGGTGCAGACGTGAAAGGCTGATTCCAACTAGCATGAAATATCAAATGCCTGTAAACACTGAATTGGGCAGATCTTTTGGATCACATCTGGTGGGGGTCATCATAGATTATTGCCATTGACACCTGAGAAGTACAGAAGGTCTATTGAGAGGTATAGAGCCCACTGTCTGATAAGTTGTGGCCACTCCTCTTCAACCAACTCAGAGCCACTGTTGTGGAGCAGGTTACAGAAAAACAAAAGAAAAAGAGGGAGAAACTAGAAAGCAAATTAAGAAGCCTACAGCCTCCACCTGGCAATATGATTAAGACCATCCACAATCTGTCTGACAGAATATTGGTTGAGCATGAACTGTGCCTTCTCAGCTGTGGGGCAGGATATAAAACACAAGATGCTGCACCTAGGGACTTGGTGGCTGCGCTCAAAGGGATGCTTAGGTGAACCAAGGGCAAGAAAGAGGCTAAACAACATGTGCGGTATAAAGTCTCAAACATGCTGACCACAAACAGGTCAATCTGCATTTTGATGCCTCAGGAGCAATGGGCATTGAAGACCCTTAAAGAGGGTAACACCATCGTGATTGTACCAGCAGTTAAAAGACAAGTAACCGTGCTCTTGAACCATACTGACTATAACACTCAGGCGAGCATCCTCTTAGAGGACAGAATTGCATACAGGTTTGCCAAGCCCTCAGAGATGAGGACCTTGATTGCAAAACTGAGTGACTTGCTACACCAGCTAAGAAATGATACAGTGATAACCAAATCTGAATGACAGTAGATGTGTCCTGCTGACTCAGTCCCAGCCAGATTCTACGGACTGCCTAAGATCCATAAGCCAGGCACCCCTTTAAGGCCAGTTGTGGCATTAAGAGGTAGCTCACTTATAAACTGGCTAGGTTTCTGGCACAGATATTGTCCCCATTGACCCACCATATTGGAAACCACAGTAGAGTCAGCAGCACAATTCCTGACATGACTGCAAGGGATATGGATCTCACCAGAGGAGATGATGATTTCCTTTGATGTGGTGTCATTATTTATATTTATTTCATAAGACATCACAGTACACAGCAAGTTACAGGGATGTGAGGAAGAAAAAAGGGGCTGACTCACAGGGGCACATATCATGTCCCTGTTAACATTTTGCCAATGAATCTTTGTCTCCTTCACAAGTACTGTATGCTTTACAAGCAACTTAAGGGCACCCCCATGGGCTTGCCAGTCTTCAGAGTGGTGGCTAAATTAGTCCTCCAGAAACTAGAAGAACAGGTTTTCAAGATATTTAAACCAACTCTGTGGTGCCATTATGTTGACGACATCTTTGTCATTATTAGGAAGGATATGGTGGGTGAATTTTACAACCTGCTCAATGCAGTCTTCCCCAACATCCAGTTCAATAAAGAAGAGGAGATGGAGGGGAGACTGCCCTTCCTAGATGTTCTTGTCAGCAGGCACCCAGAGGGTCACCCAGCATTGCAATCTACAGGAAATTGACCAACACATCTCATACACTGGACTATAACAGCAACCACCTCATGACCCACAAGAGGAGCTGTGTTTGAACGCTGTACGGGTGGCTCAACACTTATTGCAACAGCCACAAGACACATGAGTTAGAGGCGAGGTGCCTCAAAGAACATTTCCAATGTAATGGAATGTGCTCTTTTATTACCAGGTGCAGCAAACCAACTGGCAGATGGTGGATCAACATGCAGCCACAACTGAACCAAAGTTTTGGTTCCCACTGCTGTATATAAAGATCATGTTGGAGGCGATGGAATGAGTGGTTTGTGACTTGGGGGTTGGGTCACACATTTGTAAAGGCCCCCTGAAATTAGGGAAAAGATCAGTAGTGGCATATCGTATCCCCTGTTCAGATCGCCAGTGTGATCATGTGGAACAAACTGGACACAAACTGGATACCAGGTTGAAATAACATAGGGCGGCAGTGAGAAAGGAGGACCCCGATCTTAGGTAGCAATGCGTAAACTATAGCAAAATCATACCTTTGATCTACTACTATCTTGGGATGCCAGAACAGCCAAACCATGTGTGAGATTATTGAAGCATGGGAGATGGGTAAGAAGTCAGTTAATAGATGTATAGAACTTCCCACTCCCTATCAGTTGCTCCTCAATCACCAGCAATGAGGCACTAGAAATACTGTGGGTGCAAATACACACACACACTGGCCCGAAAGGCAGTCAGTTGAGTATTGGTGAAGCAAGACCTTGCAGTTGCAAGGGAGTGAATGCAATTGCATCATTCCATTCAAAGGCATTCTGAGAGCTGCCTGGTGAGTGCATACATGCATACTATCAGGGGATAAGTATCTGCCTCTTATAAATTTGCAAACTAGCATAGTGTTCTAATGGCTTCCATCGTTCTTCAACATGAGCTTATTCTGTTGCATAGCAGCACTTAGGTTTCAAACTCAGGCTGCTGACCTTTCAGCCAACAAACCCAGCATCTTAACCTCCTGTGCTATGCCCCCTCTTTCTACATACAGTATTGCTATTAATGTACAGATATGGGCTATGTGAACTACATCAGCTTATGCATTCTTGTTTGACTCTTTCATATATTTCATATCTCTTACAGTGGGTGGGAGATTTGCACAGGTCACAGATATTTGAAAGGTGGGAAGTTCTGATGTTCAGTGATGTTTAGAGAGGAACACTGTTAGGACTTCAACTCTAACCTTATATTGGTAATGCAGAGACCAACCTCTTAGACCAAAAATAATCAAAGCCAAATATTTCCCTCCTCACTGGCCCGCTTTTCACTGAAATTTAACATCATCCCTATTAACCATTAATAAGTGCTAGAGCTGATACATTTTGATATTGTCAAATGCCCCAAAGGAAATTCCTGAAAACCTATAATTCAGATTATTCTTCTCTTTTTCTTCTTGTCTCCAACCAATTTCCTTCTCATTGTTTTGCTTTGCCTTACCTCTCCCTGGGGAGCTGCTGCTGATCAGCTATTAATCTCCCATCCTTGAGGTGTATCTTTAGCCCCTAACCTCACCATTCACATTACAATGAGCTTTTCTTGTGATTTCTCCTACATTGTTGTTGTTCAGTTGCACAGTCGTGTCCAACTTTTCGTGACCCCATGGACCACAGCATGCCAGGACTCCCTGTCCTGCACTGACTCCCAGAGTATCCCAAGCCCATGCCCATCACACTGACTATCCAACCATCTCATCCTATGCTGTGCCTTCTCCTTTTGCCTTCAATCTTCTCCAAGGAGTCCTCTCTTCACATTAGGTGGCTGAAATATTTGAGCTTCAGCTTCAGTATCTGTCTTTACAATAAGCAATCAGGGTTGATTTCCTGTAGGATTAACTGGTTTGATCTCCTTGCAGTCCAAGGGACCCTCAAGAGTCTTCTCCAGTACCACAATTTGAAGGCATCAATTCTTTGATGTTCAGCCTTCCTTATGGTCCAGCTCTCACAGCCATACATTACAACTGGGAAAAACATAACCTTAACAATGCAGACTTTTGTTGGCAAGGTGATGTCCCTGCTTCTTAATATGCCATCTAGGTTTGCCTCGCAAGGAGCAAATGTCTTTTCATTTCATGGCTGCAGTCACCATGACCTGGAGCCCAAGAAGGTGAAATCTGCCACTGCTTCCATTTCTTCCCCTTCTACTTGCCAGGAAGTGATGGGACCAGTT